>VDFB02180655.1:0-10181 GCA_007258455.2 Sequoia sempervirens | reverse complement strand
TCCAAAGGTATTGACCTTTATTAGGCACATATTTCTGTAGCTGCAAATTTGCTTTGAGTTCTTGGAAAGTGCTAGAATTTACTATCTTGATTATTCTATCATCTAGCATACACGAGCTAAATTTAAAGACCTAATGTCAGGGTAGTCTCTGCAGGCATCTGTCACAGGCACTATTTTTGAGGAGTTTAATAATATTCTATTTCTGAATACCTTCTTGTTATAGAAAAATGAAAATTACGGCCAAGATCCTAATACTGAGCACATTTAGGTTTAACATTATTGCATCATTTACCCTACGTAGTAAAGGCAACGTCTATCCAGCCCCAAGAATGCACCCGGGGCATGGATGTATGGAGATGGTGTCCATGGATGTGGTCTGCCTCATTTCTCTCGCCCCCCGTATTTTATCTGTAACCTTTGCAGCAGTGAAGGCCGTACATCCCTTACTCCGTAGTTTTTGTCGGACATTAACTTACCCACGCCTGAATTTACCCACGCCTGTATTATCATAAATAATAGTAGTTTTTTATTTTTTATCATACACATTTTCCGTGAAAGATTCGGCAAACAAAATTCTAAAGAGAATGGAAGTTTTTCACAAGTTTTAAAACCAATTAAAATAAATTTGATTTCTTATTGATAAATAAATTTTATATTAAGATATTATATTATATTATATTATATAAATATACTATATATAAAAATAAATTATTTATTATTTAGTATATTATATATTATTTTAACAAATTAAAATAAATTTAGTTTCTTACTTGATATAATATATTTATTTTTATATAAATATTATATAAAATTTTATGTTATGTTATACAATTAATACAATATTATGTTAGGTTGTGTGTTATATATGTATTATATTGTATAACATAACATACAATTTTATAGTATTATTAATTAGATTTATTATATATTGATTCTTACTCTCTAATTTGTTGCGTATAAACATGTATTAAGTTTGAGTTTATAATTATAAAAAAAAATAAAAATTAAAACAGTATTACTAATGAATAATGTTTTGAATTATATCAACTCATATTAAATCTTCCTTCTTTAATCTTCACATTCCTTTTCACTTTACCATTTGAAAAACATTCTTAATATCTTTTTGAAATTTTAAGATAATAAATGTTGAGAAATTCTTTAACATGTAAAGTTCTAAAAATATATAAATATAAATTTATTATTATCATTATCTTTCATAATTATTTAGAATTTTATTACTTTTTGATAATCATGTCTTAGATTTCCCATCATTAATATCATTCTCTCTTTTTTTTTAATCATTATTTTTATTATTGAACATATTTTAAGAGTGGTTAATATTTTTTATTTTTCTTTTATTTCCTTCTTTTTCTTTTATGTTCTTTGTTTTCATTATATTGAATATAATTTCTATTTGACTTTATTATTGTTATTTCAACATTTAGAGTTTTATTTTATGCTCATTTTTTTATTCTCTCTATTCTCATTATGTAGTAATTTCTACAATGTTTTCTCATTCTCATAGTGAATCACAAAAAATGATAAAAAAAATTATTCAATTAAATTTATTTTTTTCTCTCATTTACTATTATAAATTGTATACATGCATCTTTCATAAATAATATAATAAAAATAAGAATATTTATAAATTAGTTGTATAAAATAATAAAATTTATATATTTAAAACTAATTTCTAATTCAAAAATATTTCTTGTTATCATTCTTGTATACATCCATTAAATATATATTTTTTAAATAAATATAATTGTCATTTAAATGTGTTCTATCAACAATTTCATAGATTATAATAAAAAAGAACTATTTCTATTATTTGACTTGCATACCCACTCATATTTATTTTCACATCTTGAAATGACTATTAAAAATAATTTTAATCAAATATCTTTGATGTTTGTAGTCATGTGCTCTCTTTCATATTATAAATTAATTTGAATGATGTGAAATATAAATTTCATTGTGATATTTTATATTATTTTTAAGTATAAAAAAAATACTACATTTTTAAATGAAATTTACTACATAGTTCAAATATCTTTGATGTTTTGTAGTCATGTGCCATCTTTTGTATTATAAATTAATTTGAATGATGTGAAATATAAATTTCATTGTGATATTTTATATTATTTTTAAGTATAATAAAATTTACTACATTTTTCCTAAAGAATATCTTTTAATAAAATAGAATGTCTCATTTTTATCATATATTTTTAATTGAATAATAATCAAAACAATTCAAACAATAGATAAAGATAAATTAAAATTAAAATAAAAGGAAAGAATAAAGGTAAAAATATAAGGACTAAAATTATTTTTAATAGTCATTTCAAAATGTGAAAATAAATATGAGTGGGTATGCAAGTCAAATAATAGATTTTTTTTTTTAAATAATTGATTAAATTGTTGATAGGACACTTTAAATGACAATTATATTTATATTATTTGTCTATAGAATATGATATTTTTATAAATTAAGAATTTTAAAATAATATAACTGAAAATAAGATTTTCTATATCATATTTGAATCTAAACTTTTAATTCATTGTTTTTTATCTTTTGTGTTCATCTAATAAAATAAATATCAAACCTAATTATAGAAACAAGAACTTTGAATCAATAAAAATACTTTTGAACAATTAAAAATAGAATCATTTATATTATTAATTTTTAATACAATTGTCATTAAGTTATAAAAAATATTATGAATATCAAATGTCTTAATAAACATCCAAAGTCCTAGGATTTTTGAGTTCAATTGCATTAAAATTCATGTATAATTTTATTTTATTTTTATTATAAAAATAGAATAAGTTATATTATTTTTTATTTAAACAAAATATTTTTAATTTTATTTAAAAATATTAATCATAGTTAAAATTTTAATTTCTATAATTATTAAATATTTAGTTCATTTAATAATATTAAATGAACTAAATATTTGATAATTTGACATATAAATAATTATACATATTTAAATATATTATTTTACAATTTATAAATATTTAATATATCTATAAATATTTGAGATAATATAAGATTATTTTATCTTTAATCTATCAAATATCTTAATTAGCATACCAAGTTAAGATTAGAATTAAATCAATATCTAATAAATCTAATTAATAATACTATAAAATTGTATGTTATGTTATGAAATATAATATATATATAACACACACAACCTAACATAATATTGTATTAATTGTATAACATAACATAAAATTTTATATAATATTTATATAGAAATAAATATATTATATCAAGTAAGAAACTAAATTTATTTTAATTTGTTAAAAATAATATATAATTTTTAATAAATAATAAATAATTTGTTTTATATATAGTATATTTACATAATACAATATAATGTAATATCTTCTTTTATATAATTTTTTGGTATGCAAGGTAAGTTTTATATTGATTCTTTGAAGAGATGTACAAGCATCCTCGCTAAAAATCCATCCCTCGGATTAATGCTACCAAACAAAAAAATACCATCCCAACTGGGACATCTATAATCAATTTCATTAGTCCTTAATATGAAGCATAAAAAACAAGCCTAATAAACATTGACATGTACTTAGTTCCTCGAGGTCGAGCCTCATCCAACTTAAGCATCTAAATTTACAAATTTTTGTAGAAGACCACCAATCATAGCAAAACAATAAATTTAAAAACTTCAACTTCACGGCTGCCTCACATAAAACCTTTTATTTCCTTAACAAACCTTTACGAAACCTTCCATCCACTCCAGCCCCTCCTCCGGCACCATCTTCAACTTTCTCTTCAAGAAATCCACAGCCACATCCGCAAGCTTTCTGTGCCTCGACAATGCAGGCCCTTTGATGTCTAAGAGGAAAGGATAAACTTTAACAGCATCCTCCGTGTCCCATAGGAGAGCCAAGTCAGCAGGGCGCGGAATACCTTTGCCTATGAAGGCCGCCTTCAATGTTTCCTCAAGACCTCTGAGCAAGTCGTCACGAAACAAGTGCACCATCATCTCCTTAGCCACCGCCTTCGGGGTCTCCAAGTCCAAAAGCACTGCGAGAAACCGAGAGGAGATATGGGCATTATCTCTGGCAAACTCCTTTCTTTCCAAGTGTTCTTTGCCAAGGATCATTTTGACAGCAACTATTGACACCGGATCATCCTCGAACAAAATTCTCTTTAATCTTTGGTTCGTAACTTCCCGAAAGGCAATCTGCCTCTCTGTAGCCACCAAAGAGACTGGTGTGTCGACACCAAAGCTTTCCAATCCTTCCGCCGAAATATGGATGATGAATTTCGACCTTGTCGTCCTTGCCATTTGCAAAGCCTTGACAGTCGTTCCCTGCAAAGAAACAAAAGACAATGCCAAATTTCGAAGACATAACATTAAAAATGATTTCATTAGATCCATTAATAGACCTGTGAGAAGTTCAGTCGGGCCTCCACACACAAATCTGAATAATGGCGGAGCGATCATCTCGTCCTTGCCATGAAGATTTACTACGAGCTCTGTCCTTCCGCCTACATACCATTATCACTTCGAATGAAGTGAGACGCCACCCGGCCCTTCAGCTGTCATTTCTATGATTGTCATACCCGACGTGTCACGCAGACGGCGCACTGAAAACTGTGCCATACATTCCCCCTGTCAAACACCAAAGGCTCCGCTATTTTCAAGAGCTAAACACTTCAAATAATCCCATCTCCTCCCATCGGCAATTTAGAGAGGCTAGAAATGACATGGCAATGCCACATCCGCGAGCACCATATCCGTCCCAAAGCCACCTCATGCCCACCCAGAAATCCGAGTGGCCAAATGAGGGATGGGAGCCCATCTCACGCCCACATCTTTATATAAAATTTATTTTATCAATAAGAAATCAACTTATTTCAATTGGTTTAAAACTTGTGAAAAACTTCTTCATTCCCCCTTAGTATTTTAATACGTGTGGGTAAATTCAAAGGGTAAATTAATGTCCGATAAAACTACAGAAAGTAATCCGGGATGTATAGCCTTCAATTACCGGGCAGAGAAAGTATGGATATAATACTGGGTGAGAGAACGCAGGCAGCCACATCCATGGACATCATGCCATGCATCCATGCCCCGTGCATCTCGCTAGATAGACGCGTCCTAGTAAAAGTATATATTAGCATAATTAATAATGTAAATTTAAAATTTTATATTTATTTATTAAATATGTAGTACATATTTTCTTATATTATTAATATAATAACTATAAAACATTTATTATGTATATATTTAATAATTTTGTTAAAAAATATAATAATATATAATATATAAAAATAAAATAAATAATAATAATAAATATTATATTCTCTAATACAAAATATTAAATATAAATATGAAACTATTATAATTAATAATTAATATATTTCTATATTAATCAAATAAAATTAATTTATAAAAAACTATATGTACTACATTAAATATAAAATAATATAAAATAAAATTAATAATAATAATAATTTTAAAATGACCTATCAATTGATCTCATGTATTACACAAATGTATGTAAAAAACCTATATTTTTCCCTAATTGACCTTCCACACATCTTCGGCATACATATTGCACATCAAGGTGCAATTGCTAGTATATACACTTTATGTACTCATTCTACAAGGGGAAATGAGTCGTATTAGATAGCCAGGTGTGTGCATAAAGGAAATATAGCCAGAAAGAAATATTACCCTTTAAACCTTTGAGTATATAAGGGTTATTGTGTTTTTGATAACTTAATGCCAGGAGATTCACCTGAATAAAATAAGCATACTTTCTGAATCATATATATATCAATTAATGTTCTTTTTGTGATATGTATTCACACTTATTTCCACCACATAATCTTGGACAAGGAAGGTAAAACCTCTATCCATGTTTTCTTGTTCATATAATTTTGATCTCCAAACAAAATCACATTTAAAACTTGAGAGAACTAGAAATCTTTGCAACACCCATTTATGGAAGTAATACCACCTTATTCTATTTTATTATTATTATTATTTTTTCAACTATACAAGATACTAGTTTCCAATGTATGGTAACCGTAAGGAATACAATGAGGAAAAAACCTGCTAATAAAATTTATTGTGCTAGCATATAGGATACTTCCCCTATTTAAAAAATAAAGAAAAATAAAGTTAAAATGACTAATACAATAATTCCTTCATTCCCAAGGAAAATATTTCTTCATCTTTTAAAGGGCCACAAGGTATAAGTTTCCTTATCTAAATTTTCAATATCACAAATAAAACATAGAAGTGAAACAATTATCGTATCAACAACCAGGACTTTCCATTTTCCATTATTCATTTTTAATAAGCTACTATTTTTCAACATTACAACATTATTTAATAACATAACACACAACTTAGTAAGGCTTGCTCTCCACCCTACCGTAATGGCATCATGGAGCCTTATGGGCTCTAGCCATACCCTCGAGCAAGAAATCTATTAACCCCAAGATGATGAATGGAGTTTCCTCAATTTTTTCAAAAGAGGTAAATACAGGACAACAAATTACCTACATATAGGCTCTCTGCTCACCATATTCAACAAGATCCACAAAAACATTATACTATCTTCAACAAAATAAACCAAGAAAGATGAAAGCAGGGAAACTTATCTTTTTGTTTAGATGGGGGGAAATTAAACTCCACTATCATTTTTTCCTCTCCAACCAAGCCATATTGATCACCAATCCTCAAAAAGGAGGACTCTTCTCCTTTTCTCATTCTTTCTACTATCTCCAATGAAGTTCTCCAATAAGGATAAGTGGGTAACACCCCACTCCTTCTTCCTCTCCAAATATATAGAAGCTTCACAAATTGCAACTCTTGGATGGGTAGGTGTGGAGTGTACCTCTCCCCATCAATGAGGGTCTTTCCTAATCAAGACTTAAAACATGTATTTAGACAACCCTCAAATCTTTCCACCCTATACTTCCTCAAAAATTTGTCACTTTTCATTATGAAGACTTTTAGGGTCAAATCATGTCCTTGGGACCCTATTGCATGCCCACTTGATCCCTACCACTATGGTATAGACCCTATGGGGTTTATTTTTGTATCCCAACAAAGGAAGATGACCAACAACCCTCTTTAAATACCCACTTAAAGATCCATCCGAGTTTCACACTTGAGTAAGGGTTCCCAACTCCCACAACTTTAATCTACCAACACATTAGCTTTATTTCTTTCTAAGCCCCAAAAGGGATCACATTCATAACCACAAGAAAATACCCCTTTTTTTTTGGTTTTCTTTTAATGATCTTCCCTTCTTGTATTGGCATCCTCTCCTGCACATTACCAATGAAACCATAAGCAAGAATTGTAAATTAAATAAATTTTCTAGTTGAATATTTTAAGATTTTATTGCATACAATATCATTCAAAATTCCCATTCATAATCCCACACTTTATGAATATTTAATACTTTCACGGTAGTGACAATTAAACAAAATGTCAAAATGAAATGCAAGAATATTGTTACACAATCACACTATTTATCATCTATAATACATCTTACCATCTATTTAGGGAAATATGAAACAATTTAGGATTGTTATTAATCACAATTGAAGCAAGGACTTACAATTCTTTACAATGCATCATTCAATCACATCATATATCAATGAAAAGTCAACTTTATTCTAGCAAATGACATCCATTATCAAGCTAACACTTCATGGTACACTCTAGTACAAAACATCAATTCACTTACATTAGCAAGATTAGTACTTGATATAGTGATATTTATTTTCTTATTGATTTAAGGGCATATGGTCAAGGAAAGTGAATCTTACAACTCATGAAGTTTTGTGAGTAAGATTTAGCATGTATGTGGAAGAAGGAAGATCATGCAATGACATGCATTTTTCCATGAGTGATCCATAAATTTGATAAAATAGCATTATATGTGCATAATAACAAGAATATTAAGCACAAATAGTGATATTCAATGCAATGTCCACATGTTAGTTGTGTGTAGAAATAGATGGCAATAAAACAAGACCAATAGTTAAAATTATTGCATGTCATTGGATGATCCAATCAACATTAACTACTACATTTTTTAGATTAGTAATAGATTTTATGTCTTTAATTTGCATTAGACAAAGTTCGTAAATTTGAATGTTGGAGTAGACTACATTAATAAAAACTGGTGGGTTTTGGCCACTAAAATCTCATTATAGAATTTAATATATAGTAGTTTTGTGTAAATAGTCAAGGTATTCTTGTAGGCCTTACAATAGGAAGTGAACTGAAATATATAGTCGAGTTTGAATAATTATGTATTTTAGTTAAGAAGTTATAATCTTTGTCATTCAACTTATTGAAAAGAATTATTCTCATACCATCTCCTTGTGTTTTCTTCCTTGTTATAGGTGTTTTCTTCATTGTGATTCTCTTTGCTAAGTGACTAGGCATACCTTCACTTAGGACCTTGTATTACATTTGTATCAAATCTTCTCTCATCTAATCTAAGGTTTGGCTTGTGGAGAGGTGAAATCATTGGATGACATTCACTAAAGTTTACAACCAAGAGATTTATATCCTCAAAATTTGAGGATAGGTCTAGAAGGTAGTGTAGATGTCCTCCAATGTGTGGGTCACTGTACAAAATTTATGGTGTCATTTTTTATAAGAAGGGTGTTGAGGAAGGAGAATAAAAAATAGATGAGTTATTGTCTTTATATGATGAAGGAAATAAGCACCTAGAATAAAAAATCTCAAGAAAATTATGTGTTACCTTTATGGGATGTTGGAGGCAATGAAAAACAATCAACAAAGAGATATGGATGTAGAATAGAGTAATGATGATGCACAAGATATATACACATGGACAAGGTTAATGAAAATCCAATAGACTTGGAAGACTCTTAAGAACCATATTTTTCTTATTTACTTAATCCCAATCAATTTATCTATAGCTAGGAAAGTAGGGATTGATGGAACATTAACTTATTTTACTTTAAGTCATTATGAACTTATTATAAGTAACTTTCTAGTGCTATTGAGTGAAATTATTGTTGAGCTTAAGAACATGTGTGGTTTTAGTGTTTGTTTGAAACTTGTACTAGTTAAATTAAACATCTATAGTGATAGATGGTTAATGATTAAGTTTTCATGATCAAGTCAAAGGAAAATTAATTTAATTGTAAAACCAAGGGGAATTTATGGGAGGTGAAATGAATGGTTGACATGTAATCTTGATTTGACACAAAGAGAGATTTCCCATTAAGTATGTGATATTCCTTAAACTATTTATCTCAATACAAGATCTTTTTAGTCACTATTATAATGAAATAAAATTTCCTTCAAGAAAACAACTTTGTATGTCCCACCATGAAAGTATTTTAACTAATGAGAATAAAGTTATGTAGGAAATATAAGTTAATGATCAAGGTAATCAATTTGAAACTTTGTAGAAAAAA
This sequence comes from Sequoia sempervirens, assembly GCA_007258455.2. Classification (NCBI taxonomy): domain Eukaryota; kingdom Viridiplantae; phylum Streptophyta; class Pinopsida; order Cupressales; family Cupressaceae; genus Sequoia; species Sequoia sempervirens. Next base: position 715 of record VDFB02180655.1, on the reverse strand, counting down.
CCAATAGCACATGAGTAGATTAACCATTTTATAATGATTATGGGATCAAATGAGATGTAGGATACTCTAACATTTCTTCTAATTACATGGTCAATGTTATCCCAAATCATTTGAGAGATAGATGACAACTCAGTAGTTAAACATGTAACAAAAATTTCCAACACAACCACAAATGAAAAGACTCCACAATTTTTAGATATCATTTTTATGCTATGTATTTTCAAGACCATTATGACACTCAAAAATAAGAACTCATATGATGTCACTAAGTTCATACAATCCTATAGTGAAGGGTCCCTACCATAAGAGTTCATAGATATGAACTAGGTAATGGTCCATCTATAAGATCTTGAAAACTTTGACAACACCTATAGGGACAAGAGGTTGTAATGTTTCTTTTCAATGTCATCATCTAGTAGGTATTTGAAATTAATAAGGTATAGGACAGAGGATCCATTGTATCTGATGTGTAATATTATCAACCAATAGAACAATGATATTTTGAAATTCTTTATGGAGCCTCATATGAGTACATCCATAACATTAGATAATGTTTTTAGAAAATGAATAGTGCATAACTTGGAGGAAAAATACCAAAAAATCCTTGTGAGTTGCAAGAGGATGCAATTTGGTAATATGATGTAACCATTGCTAACATCTACATAGTTGAGAGAAAGTGAGAGTAAACTAATGGTACATGAAAGCCTTGATAAAT
>VDFB02180654.1:0-28494 GCA_007258455.2 Sequoia sempervirens | reverse complement strand
AAAAAAATCCAAAAAAAATCAAATATTCAGAAAATCCAAAAAAAAATCAAATATTTTGAAAATAAATTAAAAAAAATTCAAAAAATTCAAAAAATCACATAACTTCAAAATTTCCCAAAACAGTGACACTTTTAGATCACCACACATCTTATAACTTCAACAAAATCGAAACATGCCACGATTGACAATCAAGCAGACATTGCAACATACCCATCAATCTATTTTTCAAATCCAACCAAACGCATAAACTGTAACAAGAATCAGTTCTACATGGAAGCATGATGCCTATTTGTTTGTCGATCTTTGATTATTTTATGATTTTTTATCTTTGGTGGCATGTCTTTTAGCTTCTCAAAGATGTCTTGGACTAGAGAGGTGAGGATGGGGCATGTTCACTTCTTTGTTGTCTGTGGATTGTTTCTTATTCATAGGATGACTCATCTTAAGACACAGTTGTCTAAAATCATCGAGGACCTATGTGTCTAGTGTGGATGAGAGAATTCCTTGTCTAATAGTGTCTTCCATGCAACAAGTATTCAGGTCATCTAAGGTTCTTATTCCTAGATGCTTATACTTCACTATTAAATAAAAATGCAAATAGTATTAAGGTCGTCTAGATGTTCATGTTATCTAGACGCTTATACTAATTTGTGCATGATAAGCTTTATGATGATAAAGCACTTTGTAAGGCACAAGAAGCATCATCACCTTCATTTCCTTCATATCTCCTTTTCATCTATCATTTCTTCCATTATCCATTTCCTTCATCATTTCATTTTCTTCATGCTCCTTATCTCAAAGGGTAATTAATTGGTTTATCTAACTGATGCTTGTCTTTTAATCCAAATATCAAATCAATCAACTTGCTTTTTACCTTGGGACTCCAATGCTCCCTGATCACTCAATTTATTAATCAATCATTATTTTGTGCTAGCATCAATCTCAATTAGCTTAATCAACTTATCAACCTGGCTATATTGAGCATTTCCATCAATTGCTCAGTTACACTTTTCAGTTGTGCATATTCATCAAATGTGGATCTCCGCTTAATCACTTGTGCAATATCAATTATCAAATTTTCTCTGTGTGATCTATCGAGAGATTAATCTTATCATAGCTTGTTCGATCAATCTCTCAACTTGGGGGCATATCATCCTTATCATCATCATCATTTCTAGGATATCCCTAGGGCATGCATCAGTTAATCAATTATTTTTCTTTGAAGCAACGTGACAGGATGCATTGTATCAAAGAGGGGCAAAATGCAGACACTCAAAATTTGTTCTCACAATCATCCTATTTTTCATCTATTAATTAAATGGATATTATTATCTATTTAATTAATTCATTTAATACTTTCTTCTATTCATTCATTAATCACCTTAAATCATTAAAATATTATAAGCATTATCCATTTGGATAATCATTTATCCATTTCATACACACTTTATTCATGCATAAAAATATCCATGCATATTAAATCATTTAAATATATAAATCCATTCAACTAAATCATTCATTAATTTGAAAATCCACTTTAAATATAACTCCTAAACCTACATCATATCATAAGGCCACTCATCTATCTCTCTCATTTCAATCAATTGCACTTGATTAAGCAATATGGGATAATTATTCATTCCTCCACTTCATTCTTTTATCCCACATTTCTCATGTAACTCGGATCTATCATGAGGACATCTATATAAACCCTCTCTTCTCACCAAAAAGCACAATGAATTTTGATCATACAATACTTTTTTAGGTTCATCATAGCTTCTTGTTGCACTTGTGCTTATGAAAATCTAGGAGCACCAAATGCATAAATCAAGATCTTGGTGAATAGGAGAACAATGGAGTTAGTTTTCTTTTGAATGCATGTGTTTTGGTTTTGCATAGTTTACATTTTTTCATTTGTTTTCATTGAGAAACGCTTCATTGATGTAATGTTTTTGATAAAGGAAAAAGCGGGTTTTACAGGGACCCAAAACCACAGAGAATATAGAGAATAAAAAGATTAAGTGTTATTGAATCCAATACAAAAGGGTTGCGAAAAGAAAAGAGCCAAGAAAGCACAACAACCCCCAACCCAAGGCCAACAAGGGCCACCCAAAAAGCCCAACCAATAAAACCAGCAACATAAACAACCCACTGCTATCCTAAGGAGTTTAGAGCATCCACAACCTCAACTTCGAGAATGTGCATGTCATGGGTACACTTTTTCAGGGCTTGAACCATCTAGGGCATAGGAGGCGCCTTCCTCTTCAGATTAGCTCTTGTCCTCTTTGAAATTCCAGTGTCCTCAGTCCTACTTTTGTCATTTTCAGCTTCCAAATCCATGATTAGAGATCCCTGTTGTGTGTTTTCCATTTTCTTAGTCATAACATTAATGATAATGGCATTATGTTTCACCATTCTGTGGTTGTGCTCCATAATAGTTTCATGATGCTTTTTATTTTACCAATTTATGCTTCCAGGCACTTAACCTTACCTTCATTATCCTCAGCCTCCATCCTCATTTTATCCTCATTCCTCCTGCCCTCCGCAGTATCTAGGAACTGACTTTAACTTCCAAATCCTCCATCTTGCTATTGAGGGCCCTATTTCTGAGGTTAAGGTCCTTAATTTCATGGAAGACCCACTTCATAATTCTGAAGTAATCAACGACACCATTTCTAGAGATGGCCAGGATATCCCCAGGAAACTCATGGTCCTGCTTAAAATAATGATCTTCAGGGTTAAGGTCACTAGGGAATCTAGGTCTGTTTTCTCTGTCCGTGGCAGGATAGGACGAGAAAGAATCCTTGCTGGCATCAGGGACCTCATAATTATCCTCCGAGGTATCCTTAGAGTAAGAGACCAATTTATTGGCAGGGAAACCCTTTTGAATGGACTTCTCTTTCAGAATAGGGCTACTGGGGTTTTTGGCAGTGCTTGTTTTCTTAAGCGGGGGTTTACACTACAAGGTTTTCATACCAGAATTGTTAGGGGAAGAAGGATCTTCTTCAATCCGCTCAATGTCAGGCTTATTTTTATCCTCCGACACACTATTTTCTGTTTCATCATCTTCAGAGGATGAAGCCGAGATAGGGTTGGATAAGGCCGACATATTTTGAAAATGTTCATAAATAAGCCTAATAAGGCGAGTATGCAAAATTGGGTACTTCTTAGGATTCTTCTTATAATCTTCCTGGCTATTACTCATGGAATAATACAAATAGTAAGGAAATGAAACTCTTACCTTGTGACGGAAGTGATTGAGAAGGGAAAAGTGGTAGTTGTAGCCCCTGGTGAATCTGTCGTCCAGGGTAATGTATTCCATGATGATTCTGAGCACTTTTCTCCATAATGACTTAATCAAATCGACTTCAAAGTAGTTGTTGGAGACTTTTATCAGCTTAGTCTTCTCCTTATCTTTCCTAGGGAATCTAATAACTGCCTCATCAGAGAACTTTCTATCATGAAAGAATTTCATTCCCTCAATTGACATGCCAGTGACATCCCCTATGAGGTTCTCATCCACCTTAACCTTCCTCCAGAAAAGAATTATTTCTCTGTTCTTCCAGTTTTTCTCAAAGTACTTAGTGGCCTTCAGATCAGGCCCATGAAGCTTTTCAACGAAAGGGAGCAGCCTGCCTCATTCAACTTGTCTCCATACCTTCGGGTTCCTCTTATGCATTTAATAGCTCTTTGACTCTACCCTTTTCCTATCTCCTCCCATTATCACAAGCACCTCCCTAAAATATCTACCAGAGCAAGAGTACTGAAATAAAATGTTGCAGCCGAACCAAAGATCCCACAAAACGTGCCACTTCTTACTGCCAGTTAAGATAATAAATGCAACCCCATCAAATCTAATGATGTTGATGTACTTGACCCTACTCTCCTTCATCACAAAAAAAATTGTTGCTTTCCCATGTGTGATATCATATTCAATTAAGGCCCTTGCATCAGTGCCCAGACCCCTAAGGTTCTACCATGTGACCAACCCCTTCTGTTTAACCCCCTCATTAGCAAAAAAAATTGGCCACATTGTTGGCTTCCCTAAAAGTATGAGATATTTTTACTTTATCAAATTATGCTAAAAGGGATTTAGCATCTTCGATCCAGGTCTTGATAGTCCATGATGGAGGGGACTTTCCGAGGAGGCAATCAATAATGTTTTTTTGAGTCTCCTTCAAGACATAACTTTTTAAAATTCAAAATAAGTGCTATGTTAATCACTTGAAAGGCTCCAATAGCTTCAGCCATGTGGTTAGTTTGAGATCCGAGGGATATTTCCACTGTCGCTAAAAAAATGCCATTTGAGTCCCTAATCACACCTCCACTTCCAACCAATCCCGAGTTTCCCTTAGCTCCTCCATCGAAGTTGAATTTAATCCAACCACTCGGTGGAAAACTCCAACACACCCCTTCCTGGTCTTTTTAAGCTAGTTTAGAAGCCCTCGACACATCATTTTTAATCTTCCATTCCTTAGCTATCTTTAAGTCGTATGGAGAGCACACCACAACCTCCAGTTTATTCTCTTGTTGAGGAATGATATTAAAGTTTTCCACAATTAGCTTGAAGATTTTTTCAAACACATTATTCTCTGAAGTTTCCTTGTCCTTGAAGAGTCTGTTATTTCGTTCCTTCCACACACCCCAGGCTATATAGGGGAAAGTGAAAGCCCATAATCTTCGAATAAAAGGATTCAGAGAAGGAGATTTCCATTGAGAGAAAAAAGTATTCAATAGAATAAGGAAACACCCATGAAATGTTCCAGAGAGCTAGAAACTTACCCCATATAGCAGCAACAAATGAACAGTGGAGAAACAAGTGATTTGTAAACTCCGCCTCATTCTTGCAAAGATAACATCTATTAGGTATCTGGAAACCATGCTTGCAGAGACTATCAACCATAACCACTTTGTTTTGAAGAAGGATCCAAAAAAAATATTGACTTTAGGGGTCAGATGTTTTATCCAAGCTTTGGTCCAGAAAGGAGAGGGGGCTTGAGAGAGGGACAACAGAGAGATAGTTGAAGAAATAGAGTAGTTTCCTTAGGGGTTATCTATCCAGACTAAAAGGTCATCCTACTGATTTGAACCCATCTTAATAGCCATTAGTGATGAGTGAATTGAGGCAAGCTTTGGGCTAAGGTGGCACAAGTCCACCTAAGCCCCATCACGCCAATAGTCCTTAACTTGAGTACCAAAAGTCATTTTGCAAATATCATCCCACCTATTAAACCTTTCATTGTTAATTAGGGGCTCCTTTAGTAACCATCTGTCCTCCCAAAACCTGGCTTGATTTCCACTTCTTATATTCCACCCAACACCTAAGTCAACAATATTTCTCCCTGTAATCATGACATTCCAGCAAGTTGATCCACAGGGCAAAGAGGGAGAATCCAACAGGGCCTTGAGGGATCCACAATTAGCCATATATTTACTTTTTAAAATGTCTTTCCATTCCCCATAAGATGAAAAGGACCTCCAAATTTTCTTAGCAAAAAGTGTCTTATTCATCATTCTGATCTTTCCTAGACCCAATCCTCCTATCTTTTTCGGCCTACAAACAAAATCCCATCCAATAAGAGGCATTCTCTTTCTTTCTTCAACCCCTGACCAAAGAAATCTTTTTTTAATTTTTTCAATAGCATCCATAAATTTAGCAGGGATTTTGAAAAGACTTAAGACGTAAATCGAAAGGTTCTGAAGAGAAGCTTTGAGGAGCTGGATTTTTCCTACTTGACTAATAAGAGCTCCTTTCCATCCAACAAGACTTTTGCTGAACCTATCAACCAAAGAACTCCAAAAGGAGTCAGAAGATTTAAGGCCTAAGGGCAAGCCAAGATAAATAGAAGGTAAGGAATCCACTCTACATCCAAGGATTCTAGCTATCTTGACCTATCTGTGATCAGGGGTGTTAAAAAAGAAAAGAGAACTTTTCTATCTGTCGACCAACTGACCAGAAGCCCTCTCATACTCATCCAAAATTCTTTTTCAGATTCTTAGCTTCAGTCACAGTAGATCTCCCCATCAACATGGTATCATCAACAAACTATTGATGTGAGAAAATTAGATTACTAGAAGAGGGCCTTAGTCCCACTAAAGACCCCTAATCAATCAGTCTTTTCAGGTTTCACCCAAGACATTTAGCCATAATAGTGAACAAGATGGGGGAGATTGGATCTTCCTGTCTTAAACCTCTCAAATTTTGAAAGAAATGCAAAGGGGATCCATTCACCATAATAGAAATAGAAATTTTTGAAACAAGTTGATCCACCATCTGAAGGACTCTATTGTTGAATCTAAACGCCCTCATGACTTTGAATAAGATTTTTCATTCCACAAAGTCATAGGCTTTCAAAATATCTAGCTTAAGGAGAAAACCTTTAGTTTTGGATTCCACAAGGGAATGTATATTCTCATGGACAGTGACAATAGAATCAAGGATCTTCCTTCCAAGAACAAAGCCATTTTGCTGGGGAGAGATCAATGAAGGAAGAATTATGAGAAGCCTAGACATCAAAACCTTAGAAATGTTTTTGTAGAAAGAATTACAAAGGCTTATAGGCCTGAAGGTTTCAAACTCTACCACTCCAAGTTTCTTGGGAATAAGGGCCAAAAAGGTAGCATTTAGTTCCTTTAGGAGACTTCTTGATCCAAAGAACTCTTTGATTGCATTTACAACATCCTCTTCAACAATCTCCTAGAACCATTGAAAGAGAAACCCATCGGGGCCAGGGGCCTTGTTCCCTTCAAAGGAAAAAATGGCTTTTTTAATTTCTTCCCTAGAAGGAATATCAACAAGCTTAGTATTATCTTCCTCCTCAACTAAACTAGGGATGGCCTCTAAAAGGTAATCTTGCACTTCATGGTTGATTCCTCCACTTGCTGAGAGGAGATTACTAAAGAAAAGGACTTCTTGTCTTCTAATGTCATCCTCCTCAAATCGATTGCCATTACTTTCAATGTGAGAGATTCTGTTGGAAGCCTTGTGTTTTGACGTAGACAAATGAAAATATCTAGTGTTTTTATCTCTAGCAGAAAGCCACAGAGCTCTAGATCTCTGTCTCTAAAAGTCTTCCTCTCTGGCTATAATTTCATGCATTTTCACAAGCAACTCATTTTCTTTTTCCCTATTATCCTCAATATATCCTTCCCTTTGTATTTTATCCTGAATCTCTACCAACTCCATTTGAAGCTCAGATTTGATTCCAAAAATGTTACCAAAGGTCTCTTTTTTCCATCTTCTTATTTTACATTTAACTTCCCTCAATTTCTTAGCCACCCTAAACATGGCGGTCCCAAGGACAACAATATTCCACCATTTCCTTATTTCCTCAAATATCTGAGGACGTGCAAGCCACATTCTTTCAAATCTAAAGGGAAAGTTTCTCTTCCCCTTTAATGGATCAGCGAAAAAAATTATAGGAAAGTGGTCAAAGCCCACCCTAGAAATAGCTTTTAAAGAATAGTAATAGTTTAAAAACCATTGACCTGAAATTAATGTTCTATCTAACCTTACTTGGATCAAGTCCTTACCGGTTCTTCGATTCGACCAAGTAAAGGTGGCTCCCTACAAATCCAAATCAATCAGCGCTTGGTTATTCATGAAATCCAAAAGGTCCATTCTACTTTCCATATTAACCTAGGAACCTCTGAACTTCTCGTCATCCTGAAGAGGGGTATTATAGTCTCCCATAACGACCCATGAATCATTATTAAAATCTTGTGAAAGGCAATAAGCTCCTTCCAAAATGAATTTCTTGCTCCTTTCCCATTAGGGGCATAGATGTTAGAATGAATCCAACAAAAAATGTCTCTAATATGGGTGAATCTGGTAGCCACATGATTAGTGCTCTCCAACAATGGTTCCCCTTTAATGAGATTCTGGTTCCAGAATGTGACAATTCCTCCTGAGGCACCTTATGAGTTGTTTCCATGGACACCACTAAATTGAAACATCTTAATCTTTTCCACCTTCTCCTTAGGCATTTTGGATTCTGGGACAAGTAATATATCAGGTCTATGGTTCCTAACAAAATTGTGCAACACATCCTGCTTATGGAGGCTATTCAGCCCCCTAATATTCCATGACATGATCTTCATTTCTTACCAAGGGATTGGAGAATCTATGGGATGGTTTTTTGAACACCATCCGCAATATCCTAAAAACTACCATGCTCCCTCGGCCACTTTACATATTTTCTTCCTTGGTTGCTCTTAGTAGCTCCACAATCTGACTTAGCTCTAGTTCTAGTAGAGACTCCACTTGGGGTATTTTATTGTTTGTTTTTCTTCTTCTTTTTCTTGGACAAAGAGTTGGTGTCATCTCTATCTGTATCTTCTTGGCTTTCCAACTCTCTCCCTAATTCCCAATCCTTATCAGACATCCTCCTTTGATCCAAGGGAAGGGTGTCCATCAGTCCATTATTACACTGGGTCAAATTTTCACTTGAGAAATCTTGAGTTAGACTCATGTTCTCAAAGGTATCCTTGACATAATCCAAAGAGATAGTAGTTCCTAGAATCTGAAAAGAGTCCATGCTAGAGGGAAGGCCTCCTCCAGAAGTAGAAGGAGGAAGAGGAAAACCAATATCTAGTGTTAATGCTTGAATAGGAATATCATCCAAACCTGGCCGCCATCCTCCTTACCTTCTGATTCCATTTCAAGGTTATTGATAGAGGAATCCAAATTCAACAGTCATTTCCAATGTCTTCCAGTTCACACTCTCCACCCTCCTTCATTCCAAATAAGTTCTTTGACTCATTTCATTGAGGCTCCTGAAAACCAAAATCTTCCTTGAAACCCACCACTTCATTGAACACAAGGGCATTCATCTGAGCTTCAGGCTTCATACACCCTGACTTGCTGATACGAGAGTTTTCTTTGCTCTCTTTACCCTCCTCCTCAAGCTTCTTTCTCCAGACAGGCTTTGGATTAGGCAGAGGTTTCTCTTTCTCCTTGATGCCACTGAGTGGGCATTTCTTAGCCCAATGTCCTATTTTTCTACACTTAAAGCAAGCAAAAGGGATTGATTCAAACTCTAAATCTTGTGTCCAAGTCCCTAACTTTGATTGGATATCAATAGAAGAAGGAAGGTTGGCATGCTGGGACACTCCCACATAGATTCTAGCAAACACAAGCCTTTTTCTCGCCACTGTCATGGGATCTATTGATAAAATCTCCCCAAAAGAGTTAGCAATGCCATTGAAGACATCCTCGTTCCAGTATTCCAAAGGAAGACCTAGAAGTCTAGCCCAGATTGGAACATTCTAAAAAATGGAGTCAGAGAGGTCCAGATTAGATGTTTGTTTCTTAAGGGCCAGGGAGGATTTCCCTATAACCCAAGGACCACTACTTCTGACAACCACCATATCCTCCTTGCAAGTAAACTCAAAAGCAAAGTATCCTTTAGGAATAGCAACAACAATAACTTTGCCATTGGTTCTCCACTTGTTTTTGAAAAACTCCCTAACCACTTCAATATTTGGTCTAGGGCCCATAAAATTTCCAACCAACGCTTTGTCCATTAAAGCAATATTATGATCAATAATTGGATTAGGCACAAAGATGGCAAACTTACCTTTCACCAAGTCAGATATGTTGCACATTGGAGGGAAAAACCAATTTACCATTAGGCTTGACTCCAAATAGAGAAGACCATGGTTTGCATTTAGCTCCTTCCCCTCCAGTGGCCCCCACCACATCAATAGTTTTATCCCCCTTTTTTCCTTCAATAGATTCCACAGGGTTAGCAGGTTGGACAACCTTCCCCCCGGGTCCACCAGAATATTGTTTCTAACGTCCTTCTCGTCTAAATCATCCTTACCTTTCTTCCTGCTTGAAACTTCCACCGATTCCGCCTACAAATTCTCAGATCCTACTCCACGACCTACTTCATTGTTCAAAGATTCAAAATCCTGCTTTTCCTACCAATGCTCCATTGACATTGCTCCAATATTTTTCTCTAATTGGTTCTATTGATGTAATGTTGATTTGTTTTTGAATCTGGTTATAGTTACAATTAGTTTTTCATTTTCAATGTATACAATCATATAGCTTGATACTTAATGAGTATGGTATTTTTTATTTGTGGCAATGTGATTATCTATATTGTGACTATCATGTTAGAATGCAACAAAGACAAGTGCAATGAATAAATAGAGTAATCTTTTATTGTGTTGAATTACTAGGACTCACTATTGTCCTCCTTACTAATGAATTGCTAGATAAATATCAATAATAAAATTTCTCATAAAATATCTAGTGAGATAAATTGGTGGATACAAAATACCTAAATTGATGGTACATGATGTGGCTAAAGGATTATTAAACAAGAAAAGGTTTAATTTCACTTCACATATAATAAAATTATACCACACTTTTGAATGTGTAAATATTTGAAGAGAGTGAATGAAATGAAAGACACTACCAAAGTGACTATAATTTTTTTATGTTTCATAAGAAAAATATTTCCAAATAATTAAGATAATATTAGAAATAATTTTATATTTTATATAATATTGTGATTGTAAAGGGGTATGTGTGTGTATCTCTCTTGTGTGCTCCAATGAGGAGGAAATTTGGGTTATGGGTGTAAATTTTGATATTTTAATACCATGTAAAATTTGTGATTGTATCCTAAGCATGTGATACTCAATATCCATCTTAGAGAAATATTATTATGAAAATAATGTGGATTATAGACTTATGCACCATGTTGTGATTTTTGGTTGTGTCTTGAAAAAGGGAATTAAATTAATATTTAGAGTTTGGTATGAACATGGAGTTTTAAATGGAGATTGTGTAAGTGTTAATTTCATTATGAGTAGGAAAGTATTATGAAACTCCTCCATGCTTCTACTATGCTGATATTCTTTTTATGTTCTCCCTACCTTCAATGCTCCCTTCAAGTTGAGGGTAATATAGTATAATTAGGGGCTAGGAGGGATGGGATACCCATTATAAATATGTACTTCTCCAAGGATATTATGTTACCTTATTGATGTATCCTCCATCAAAAATCAAACCCACAAAGTTGGCTAGTAGTGCAAAATATCCCACTCCATTATGTGTGTTGCATTATTTGGGTGTTGAATTTTTTCATTTGCTCTTTATTATGGCACTTGGTGTTGGCTCTTGTTACAAACACTTGGTATAACATTAACTAGGAATAACTATTTTGTTAATATTATACATTAACACATGATAATTTGATAGGATTATTCAAATTATGACAAAATTCAGATTATCCCAACATTATGACATGATGATTGACAAAGAGGCAACATTGACATTATTATAGGATAGGCATGGTGACGTGGCAGTAGTTTTAGAATTATGAGATAATGATGACCTTAAATATTGTAACATGAAGGTAGTCTAGGAATTATGATATGATGACGATCTTACCAATCTAACATGATGATGGTATACATGGTTGTGTTATTTCTCTTATCTCGAGGAGGTAATGTTGTTATTAGTATTAATTTATGCACGTGTTATTAAGACCACCAATGTTATTAATTCTAGATGTGGTATCGAGACCACCATGTACTGATTCTCTATAATTTTAAGCCACCATTCCCCTCCTCCCCTTGGGTGGTTAAATCCAAAATTGGCATGTTGGGTAGTAGAAATCTAGGGATATGGATAATTGAGAATTATTTCATAGGCCTCAAAAATAAAGGAAGAGATGTATTCTAGTTTTGAGGACATGAACTATGTCCTCATGATGCTCTAGATTTTGTCATAGTTCAATGTGACATTTCATGCAAGAACATAGTTGGTTATTACATACTATATTTTAGTTTATGGCTAGTGATCATGATGCCATGGGAGAATATTTTGTACATAATTAGAGTTTTAGCATGACATGGTTGTGTTTATGATCCAATAATAAGGGCATCAAAATGACATGGGTATCTATGGAATACTCTCAATGGGATCTTTTTTAGTGATGGATTTATCAATTTAACACATAGTCTTCTCAAGTTGAGGATAGGTATTATTGCACACAATTATGGTTTGTAGATTATTGCTTGGAGTTTTGGTATGATAAAGATATTTTCATATAGATTTGTCAATTGGAGACATGTGATCTTTTGATATAAATATGAAAATCATGGAGCCATAGGAAATTCCTATTATTGACATTTTTATTAAAAAGGTCATTTTATAAAACTAAAAAAAGGGGTTCATAATGCTAAATCCTTGTTAAGGAGTAAGGAAAAATTGCTAAGGACCCTTAGGCTCCATGCATAGATAAAAAGGACAAAAGTTAAGTTTAATGTTATTTTTCACTATGTTTCATTTTGAGTGCTAAATGGGGAATGGGAGAGAAAAGAATTTAATGTTATTTTCCTTTTGCTTCCTTCACCCACGTAGCAAAAACTTAAGGTATTTAGTTTAGTTGTTTGAAGAAGTCCAAGGAAATTCATGGCATGGCCTAGAACTAGTAGTTGGTTGCAAAAGGAAGGGATACATGCTTACCCACATTGCAGGATCTTCATATTTGTCTTCATAGTTTGACAAGTATGCTAAATGATCTATGCGTGAGGATACCTATAGATACTAGTTTGATTAAGTATTTTAAGGAAGTGATCTGTGTGTGGTGGAAAATATGGGATATTTATAGTTATTTGGATGTTGAATGTGAGTTAACATTTCCCTCTTAGGTGTTTATAATGTGCAAAATAGTAAAAGTTTGAGAAATCCATTATTCATTACATATCAAGTGTGTATACCTTCATAAGCCTTGAGAATAACTTGAATTTTATGAGTATTTGAGAATTTTTTCTTAAGTTTTCTAAAACTTTGTTGAAACCAAGTAACCAATGAGGCCAAGAGGAAGGAATTACAAAGCTAAATAGATGACAATGTAAAAATTTGTAAAGTTCACTATAAAGAGTGAACTTAGAGACAAGATAGAGGTAGAAATTTCATCACCTAAAAGTTGTGCACTAGGTAGTACAACCTATAAGCCCAACTAATGCTCAGTAAAATTGGTGTTAAACACACAATTTAGAGGTGGTTCCTAGTTGAATAGTCCACTAAACCCTTGTAAAGACTCCATTTAATTATCGACTATGGCTATGCAAGCTTGTGATGATGTTGGCACTATATGTGCATCCAAAAATTCCATACTACCTATATCGTCTAGTATAGGTGGTTACACATGTGGAAAATCATAAACTATAAAGTAGAGAAAAAGGATTAAATTTGGAACTATTTCTACGCTGGGTATTCTCAACTTAACATTATGACTAGTTAACTATTAAAACCTGAACTTTTTAATTAACTAGTTCATTGCTATCTTCCACTTCTAAATACTTGACTCACTCTAGAGGATAATGCATTGAGACAAAGCATAACAAAAATCATAAAACAATATCTCATTCACATGCAGAAATGAAGAATCTAATTAAGATGAATGCAATAATGAAAGCATCTAATGTAACAACAAAAATTAATGGTGGAGAATAGTTACCTTGAGTGGCCATTGCTCAAGTCAATGTGTCCACAAAGTAAACTCAAATCTAAACTCCTTGAATCAATTATGAACATAATGATAAACTGAAATATTTTCATTACATATAACTATATTTCACAATTTGACAAGAATCTTCACAGATTTCTTATTCATGAATGCATAATAATAAATTAACAAAGTAATTTTTGTATAATGGAAAATTATATCTATCAAAACACATCCTCGTGCTATATGTACTCCTCAACCATTGATCCAACTATATAGGTTCATGGGATGTTTATTGAAATAAGGACTCAAAACAAAAATTAAATGAAAATTGTTGCTCTCCTATAAATAGAGAGGGATGAAGTCTGTGTAACTAAAATTATAACTAAAAATATGTAAAGAGAACAACTAGGATTGAAACTCTATCTTTAATGACATAACAAAGACATGTATTGTGAAAATAGTCATGTTGGATTCCTAACCATTACAAACTTCTTCTTTCTTTAGTTGTCTTATTAATGTGGTTTGGTGATTCACAATCATCCTCATCAATGAATGCTTTCATTTCTGCAATTGTCACATTCCCAACATTTTGGAATCTCCCCTGCACTTCTACTTGAAATCTTTTGGCTACACGTTGAGGCTCCTAGTTGTTGCAGGTTACAATCCGCTTACTCTGGACTCTCAATTGCAAAGAGTTAGTTCACCCAACATATACATAATACTAATAATCATAAATTAAACATATATTCATATTGCATTTCATACACACTCACACATTTAACCATGCAATTATGAGCATACCATAATCATATTTCTATACATCAAAACCTGGTTCAAGTTGTATGAAAGATATAAAAAGGATAGATAAGTCAAGAATGTATATGAAATAAGCAATTTGAAATGTCTAAAAGCATGAACTAATCAAGAGAAAACTAGCTATTGTACATAGTCTCATCATTCCCCCCAACTAAGATATTTTCTTATCCTTAAGCAATAGTTTAAGACCAAAGGTTGTATTATAAAGTCATCTTCTTGAAGTCTACAACCACATCCACTCCTTACATGAAAGTCTTTCCCATTTGACATTTTTTGCCTTTTTTTTTTCCTACATGTTCCCTTGTCCAATGTGGCACTAGATAAAGAAGCATGGGTGGATGAAAGGTAAGACCAGAGGTTTTATTGTAAAGTGATCTTCCTAAAGTCTACAACCCAATCCACTCCTTTTCCTTGTTTCAAGTGGTAGCCCCCATAACATGAAATTCTTTCCCATTTGATATTTTTGGCCTCTTCTCGTTCTACATGTTGTTCCCTTGTCCAATGTTGCATTGGATAAAGAAGCATGGGTGGATGAAAGGTAAGAGGTACCCATTTGAGTCCAATGTATTTGGAAATTTCTATGCACCTATGGGACCTTTCAAGTATGGCTACAATGTTATATAAGGAGCGGGGTTCCTTCTTTTGCAATTCAAGAGTCAATTTTGTCCATCTTCCTTGTACAAATTTAAAATCATGATGAATGATACCTACAACTAGTTGTTGCAACTTGACATCATCATTCTCTTTGATATTCATTATTCTTCTACCCACACCCTTATGCTTTAGGAGATTTGTACATTATTCTATAACTATGTTGGGGTCCTTTGACTCTCTTTGGATCTGGAGAGTAATAGATTTTTCTTTCCAATATAATCTTGTATTATTTCCCCCCTTTACTACTCATTCCTGAAGTAAGAAGCCAATGCTCTAACTTGTAAGTCTCCCATAAATATTAAGGGGTTCCATTTTGTCTCAACTAGCAGAGCAAGATTATGCAAGTAAAATTCATACAGTTGATCTTGCATATCCAATGTGGAATCAACAAAATTATTTAAAAACTTAATGTTTTTGTTCGGAGCAATTGGTAAGTTACTAATTAGCTAGCTGAATTGAAAACACAAAAAAAATCCTGTAAAAATAAAGCATATACCCTCATGGATGGCCTACATTTGAGGATTGTGTAGCCTTATCTGTAATTTCCTCAATTCTTACTGCCATCTTCTTCAATTCAGTGTTTTGTTTTTCCAATATCCTATTGTGGTTTGAAATCTTTTATGTCTTTTCCTTTTCCCATGCTTCCTTTTGTGGAGATAATTCATTTATTCTTTTCCACAACTCATACCCTAGGGACACTATAGTGGGACCAGTTGGAGTTCTAATTAGAGGAGGTCTACCTTCAGGTATAATTTCCTTATTACCTACCTTAACAATAGTAAGTTGCATGCAAGGATGTCTAATTTAGACGCATGCCCAATTGTATGCAATTTATCCTCCAAGGAAATTGAATATCATCTCCCATAGTATATTCAAAACCCTCACTAGATCAGGGCTTTGTGGGGTTCTCATTCTTATCTTTTTAGCAACAAAGGCATCCTCTGAATCAAATTTAGAGGTGCTTGTAACCTTATTACCTACCTTAACAATGCTAAGATGTGCAAGGATTTCTAATTTAAACCCATGCCTAAATGTATGCAATTTCTCCTCCAAGGAAACTAATTATCATCTCCCATAGTATATTCAAAACCTCACTATCAGGGCTTTGTGGGGTTCTCTTTCTCATCTTTTTAGCAATAAAGGCATCCTCTAAATCAGATTCAAAGGTGCTTGTGACATACCATTATTTTTTGACCGGTGTATGTACATTCCCAAGGGCATCTTATTTTAATTCTGAATCTATCTCCACTACCACAACATCTTCCTTTTCTTGCTTCTTAATTGATTTGAGCTCATAAAAAAATTCTTCTTTAGGTGGTGTGAATGCCTAGGATATGTGGATTTCTTCTACCCTCTTATGGGTGTAGAAGAAGATTCACCTTTCCTTTTTCCAATTTTTTGGTGTTTTAATAAAAGGGGATTTATTGGGTATCTCCTATTGCGGGTTGCTTAGAGGCTATTGGTTGTGAGTCTTGCATGCTCTAATCCTCTGGCTCTCCCCTACTACAAGTAGGTGAAGTAACAGGGGAGCCATAGGGTGTTTCCCTTGATACAACAAGTGATTCTACATTTTCTAGAACAAGTTCCTTAAGAATGTCATTGATATGAATGGAATTTAGGAAACTCTCCCATGATACATGTGAAAACTGAACCCTCAAACTTCTCTTTATCAATGGGGTGACTAAGTAATAATGTGATAATGTTGCGT
This sequence comes from Sequoia sempervirens, assembly GCA_007258455.2. Classification (NCBI taxonomy): domain Eukaryota; kingdom Viridiplantae; phylum Streptophyta; class Pinopsida; order Cupressales; family Cupressaceae; genus Sequoia; species Sequoia sempervirens. Next base: position 11,841 of record VDFB02180654.1, on the reverse strand, counting down.
TATTCCTCTTCTTTTTATATTCAAATCTCATTATTTTTAATAGATTATAAATAAAATTGGGAACATTTGTACACACCTATCATGGCGAAGATGGCTTAAAAGTTTAAAATAGGATATGTATAACAACGACTTCCTACCATCACATGTGATATACTTAATTATATATAAAGCAATAGAATCCCAAACCCATGACAAGGATAATACTTTAGTACCTTGGGAGGATGAGTCTACATTTTCTCCATGTTCTTTGAATTTGTTCCTCACAACAACATCTACCCTAATTGGAAACTCTTCCCCTTCCCATGGGAGTCTTGATACTTCAACAATGGCGGCCTCTGATGCATCCACCTTCAAAGCTCTTATAGTTGCCTCATCATTTTGTAAAGTAGCAGCAAATTGTTGTGTCATAACTTCGTTGAACTCTGTGAGTTTCAAGAAGTAGTCCATCCAACCAACATGTTGAAAAATAGGTAACACTAGTCTGTCTTCTAACAACTGATTGTGTGTAGATGGTTCTTTTTTAACTATATCACCACCCATGATGATAATCTGCTCTGTTTGTGCTCAAATTCTCTATTTACCACTTTAGTTCCACACTAATCCCTTTCTACTTGTGTTCTTGTGTTCTCCAAATGTAGTTGTTCTAATCCTTCTTTCCTTCTAATCTTGAATTGTAGCTTGGATTATATAAGGAATGGGGAAAAACAAAATGGAAAAAGTTGCAAAAAGTTTTTTGGTTTTGAAAATCAAGTAAATAAAAATGAAGAATACTCCCCCCCAAACTAAAGGAATTAAGTGCTTGCACTTAATTGCATTGTTCTTGGTGGAGGGTGAAAAGATGTAGTGGAAATATTAAAATGATACAAAGCATGTAAGATTTAATATGTGAACATGTGTAAAAACAAATTTGTCATCTATGATAATTATGGAAAATTAATGTGTGCCTGTACAAGTGTAGTGAACTAAAACTTAGCTTGTGTGAAATTTATTTGAATTGTCCCCAACAAGATATGATGTGACTGTTCTTAATTGCAATTAGAAATGAATGATATAGTTGTTTGGTGTGTGGTAAATGATGGTTTTGAAAGGCTGCAAAATATACGAGTGATGGGATGTAAAATGATGTGAAAGCAAAAAAGGTGACATGAATGCTATTGGGAATGAGGTGGATTAAGTTTCATGTAGTGAAATTATGGTTATGAGGCTACATGTATGGAGGAATAGAGTGAATATGAATGAATATGCAATTAGTTTGGCTAAATTTTTTGAAGTTTCTCACAAACAAGTGTTATGGGATCCTTTAATAAAAAATCTCATTTTGAATTTTGTTGACCTTAGGAATGAAGCCATAGGTCCCTACTACATCACATAACACGCTTGAAAATGATTGTTGATTGTTGTCACATGTGCAAAAGAAGTTGTGTTCACTAGTATGTGAACTCTATTTTGCAGAGGTGTCTAGGAGAAATGTTTCTACTCCAAGTTTCTTTATAGTTCTATTTTAGGTCTTGCAGATTTGAAGGAGTGTTTATGGTGTTGGTATTTTAATTCAGTCAAGATGGTTCGAGGTTTGGTACTTTGGAAGATGGTTTTCTAAGTTACAGTGTATGGAAAAGTAGTCTAAGTGTATTGGGTGTGTACATTTTATAGGTGAAAGTTGTTGTGAAGGAGTTTGTTGGATTTAGGGTTTTTATGGAATATTGTAGAGTGTTTTTAGGTGACATTTGTTGTTCATGAGTTATGGATAGATCAAAGGAAGCATGTACTTAAAATTTTAATGGTGTTTACACAAGTATCTGTCAACAAACCTTGGTGTTTACACTACTTGCGAAGGTGCTTAGTTTTTTGTGAAAGTGTGGTGTGGTATGGAATGTAAGGATGGATTTAGGTCCTAGCTAAGGAATTTTGTGGTCTTCCTTCATTCATTTCTACCATAGGAATTTTTTGGTGTTGACCTAATTTGAATTTTCACATTTGAGGTGCATAGCCAACCTTGGAGAAAGTTTCAAGGTTAAAGACAGTATAAGTATGAGTTGAGTTGTTGAAGGATTGTATGATAGAAGATATAGACAAGTATGATGTGAATTTCAAAGTTGTAGAGAGCGAAATTGAGAAGTGCAGTGTGAGCTTTCATGTGTTAGATTACTAGATGTAGGGAGCAGAAGGTGTTTACAATTCTTTGATCAGGCTGCAAAGGTGTTGGTGACATTGTGGTGGATTCTCTATTATATTGAGATGATTTTCTCTATGTAATATTTCTTCTCTATCTTCTTTTCTATTCTGGTTGTGAGCCTTTGGTAGTGAGCCTTTCTTTTTTTGGGAAATATTCCCTCTGACAGTGAGCCTATGTAATAGGTATCGATATTACTTATATTGTGAGCTAATCCTCACCTATGGTTTTTCCATCTTGGGTTTTCCATGTAAATCTGGTGTTCTCTTGTGTATGGTGTTGTTGTGCTTCAGTTTTTGTTATTTAAATTTGATGATTAATCATCATAATAGATTAAGGGTTTGTTGAATGAATGTGGATTTGAATATTAATGAGGGTTTTGAAGTTTTAAGGTACAACTGATTCAACCCCCCTCTTAGTTGTCTTGTGCATTCAACACCTTTAAGCCTTCACATCTTGAAATAATACAATATCTTTAAAATCACATTAAACATGTGTAGTTTGCCTCTAATTTTTGAAATAAAAATCCAAGTATTGATAAATGAAGATTTTATCCTTAAAAAAAACACAAGATGTTCTTGAAGCTCCAACCCACACCAAAATGCAAAATTAAACATATGAAAATAAAATACTTATTTTTTTGTTGATACTGATTGTTAATTCACCTCGAATGCTCCTACATCAGACACATTGGGTAAGAAGATTGTGAGCATAGGCTCAAAATGGTGGAGTTGAGTAGTCTAAATACTCTTCCAAGTTGAGTGAAACCTCCAACAAACTCCATCATTGTCTAAAGTTCCCAAGTTATGTCTTCTTCCTCTTTTTCCAACACTTCAGCAAACACACACCATCTCCCTCCAACCACACTACATTCTCTTCCTTCTCCCCCTCATGGACTCATGTCCACCATAGTTTTACCTCCTCCACCAAATGCTTTCTATTCTCCTCTTCTCCTTCATGGAATCCATTCCACCTGCTAACTGTCTTCCTCCACCAAAACCCACCTACAACATCCTCCCCAAAATTTGCATCTACTATTTCATGGAAATTAAATATTTCCATGCACTCTTCTCCATATTCTTCAATAGAAAAAAAACTTGGAAATCAAAATCATCAAAAAATAAAATACTATTTACCTTGACCTTCTCTTTGGCTACAACATCACCCTTCACTGCGAATTTCTCATATCATAATCACCTGCAACATCTCCATCCATTGCTATAGTTGCATCCACTTTCCCATTCTTTTCTTCTTTTTCCATGCCTTCCTCATGGCAAGTATTCACTACAACTTATTCAGTAGGTGCTACTCTCAAATATTTTTCTCTACTTTCCTCTTTGCCATCCTTATTTTTCTTCTCAATTTTCTTCACCAATGTCTTCTCATTTTTGCTAATGCTCTTCTCCAACTTCTCAATCCTCACCTCAATATTTTCCACTTCTTCACGAACCATCTTTCCCATTGCCTCAAACTTTTCATTTTCTACTTTCTCCCAATATTGTTCCTAGAACAATATTCTCACGGGTCTCCTCATGACCCATCCCATCTTTGTCTGCTACAATTTTCCACAACTCACATTATTTGTGGCTTCAAGCTCTCTCTTGCTACTCAAGACTCCTCACACACCTACAACGACTCTCATGAGCTTCTTCTCTACTACCACTTTTCTTCCACTTTACCGATTGGTCTTGGTGTGGACTGCCTCATGTTTGGTGGTCTGTCCACACACTCTGAACCCCTTGCTCTGATACCATTTGATGAAGAGACTCTCTACTAAACAACACAAACTTACAAACATACACATTCATACATAAAAAAACCATTAAGATTAATTACATATATTAAGGATTCTACATCGAATAAAATTAAGAATTTTTTACAAGCTTTTCTAGACACATCTTGTCTATGAGTCTTCAAATCTTGATGTATCGAAACCTTCTTGGCTTCAATCATCTTCTAAAATCTTTTTTTTCTCTTCATTATGCATCTCTCATGGCTGCCTTGAGCACCTAAAACACACCTACAAAATATTTGTTCTCTTCTTCTATTCCTCTTCTCTTCACAAGCTGATTTTCTACACTCTTTCTTGTGTAGTTCTCTCATGAGCAACCTACTAGTTCTTTCTCCAACCTTTCCGTTATTGATTGCTTCTCTTTTACACCATTGAAGACTATATTTTATGTGTTCATACACCTTTACAAAGCACCAAAAATTGGCACCCAAATATGCTCTTTCATTTCCCTCAACTTGACCTTTGAAATTCATTCAAAAAGGATGAAAAAAGACATAGTTTTTCTTCAAAAATGTGTTGTTAATGTTAGTTTACCATATCAAAAGTCTTGTTGATGTCAATTCCTTTAGAAAAAATATATATTTTTTTGGAAAAATGTATCTCAACCTTGCAATTACATAAGTTACTATTGATACATAATCTATACTATTCATATGACAATGATGGGGGGGGTCCCCCCCATGAGGGGTCTAGGGGGATCATCCCCTCAGCTAGGGGTCTAGGGGGTAGCATGCCCTAACGGGGGCTTGGGGGCAACACCCTCAGAAGCCAAATTTTATGTACACTTTATTATTGTAAATCTGGATCATTCATCATTATGTCTCATATCTAATAGTTGATATTTTGTTGGCTTGACTTGCCCTAGAAGGTAACCCTATTTTATGAGGGCATTGTATTACAAATGTGTATTATGATGTATTCTGAGAGTCTGATAGCGATTGTATTACCTCTAGATCTCTAGTTGGTGATACTCTTGTGAGAAGCTTTCTCAACAAGTATATTGTAATCTTTGTTATTTCTAAATAATATATTTGGTTGCTTTCAAAGTGTGGGGTTTTTCTCCCGAAAGGGTTTTCCACACATAAATCACTATGTTGTGGTATGCATGATATTTATGTTTATTTCTGAAGTTTATGTAACTATTAAAGATCTGTAAAAGTTTTGCATTATTCTCCTCTCAAGATTAGTGTAGGAAGTTGTTCCACTCCCTTAGCTTCCTTACAAAAACCAAGTCATGCTCCTTTGGTAATTGAAGATTCATTCATTATTTTTCCAAAAATTCACTTTCCCTCCATTTTAAGCACCCAATAAGACAAGAATGGAATGTCAAAGGTCACTTTCCTTATGAAACTTCTATAAGAATCCAACTTGATAGAACACACGTTAATTCTCATTTTCAAGCTCCATTCAATATCCCAATGGACACCCTTTAGCCCTTCAAGCCTTGAAATAATACAATAATTTTTAAATCACATTAAACACATAGTTTGCCTCTGATTTTTGAAATGAAAATCCAAGTATTTTTAAATAAAGATTTTATCCTTCTAACACAACACAAGATGCTCTTGAAGCTCCAACCCACACCAAAATGCAAAATTAAACATGCAAATAAAATACTTATTTTTTTGGTTGATACTGATTGCTAATTCACTCGAATGCTCCTGCATCAGAGTTTTACCTTTGTTTACCTCTTCAACGAGCCTTTTATCTAGCTCTGATTCAAGATTGAGAAACCTTATCATGTTACCCAATCTCATAGAAAAATCACATTGGATTCAAACTCACACATAATATTATTACCAAGCAATACAAATTTGCACAAATAAATTCAATTACAATTTTATTAATTTACAACTTCTAGTTGTAGAAAAAATGAATTATAAATTGAAATCATTTACTTGTATTTCTAGCTACACTAGAATCTCAATGCCCCTACATCCTCTCAATTCTTGCAATTTCAAGATTCAAGTTACAATTTGTTTGCACTTTGCAATGAATCGCTATAGACAAGTTCAATTTTTTTATTTTTTTTAATTCTCCTTCTATCCATCTTTGCATTCATACTCAACAAGCAAAGAATACTGGAAAAACCTTGAATCCGAATTTTATTCACTTCCATCTACAAGTTGTAATTACAACAAAAACAAAATTATTTTTTGTTTATTTTTGTCCAACACCCCCTTTTCGAGCTAGCAAGTCTGAATTTTTTAATATCCCATGCCCTTGTCACAACTAGCTAGGAACCTAGAAATTGGTTTGAATTTTGGTTTTAATCTACTTCTACCAACCTCTACACCTCCCTCTCCAAAGCCTTTCATTTTTACCATAATGTCAAAGAGAATTTCTTGTAGAATTTTATTTCTTTTCTTTGCCAATTTGATTTTTATTCTCCTATTTTAAATCAAATGCCTCCTTGCTTGGAAATTTTGGAATCAAAAGACATCATATCCAAAAATGAGACAATTCAACCACTGGGTATATGAAATTAAATAATACACAGGAGATAAAAAAATGAAATTCCTTTGCCATTAATGCCATTAAAATTTGACCATGCCTGTAAATACCAAAATTTAACCCTAGACACCAAATAAAATGATTAACCAAAAACAAGACTGACATAAAATATGTTTTTGGGTTGATATAGATTACTTATGGACCCAAATGCTCCTATGTATCAAAATTGAACTTGCTCCATCATATGTATTGATTATATTGTTTACAATAGATTCTTCACTACTATTATTTGATGTTCTTAGGCCAAGAATATTCATTATGGGTCAAAAATTAATATTTCTCATTATTTATACAAAACTTTGATATATTCTCTTTTTGGTTAAGTTTTTAAAATATATTTTTCATATTTTAGTAATATTTCTTCTTCAAGTATATTTTGAAACCTTATCCATCATTAGTTTTAAGATGTTTTCATCAATTTGAATTAACAATTTAATATCTTTATGTAAAATTTTAGAAGGTGTTCTTAATGGTAAACTTACTTCATTATATAAATTTGGTTCATTAAATTAAAAATTCATCTTCAAGGTTTATTATGTTTTCATTAGGTTGGTCAATTAGTTAACATCTAAATTTATATTTATTAGTGCATCATTAATATTTGTTTCATCATTTATTAATTCAATCAATGTAAATGAGAAATTTGTTCACTATCAAATTAAGATAAAAAAGATGACATAGCTTAAACTCTAGGATTTAATTTTTTAAATAGATTTTTTTATTAATTATGTTTATTTCTCTAAAATTTATCTTTCATATCCTGAATGGATGCTTTATAATCTAATTAAATTGATATAGATGATATATCTTCATCTATAGAGTTTAATTTCTTATTTTCATGAAATTTTGGTTCATTCTATTTTTTCATATTTTTAGCTTAATGCTCCTTTAATGTTTAAGTATTTGATTATTTCATAGATATGTGTTCAATTCTATATAAATCTAATACAATTGGTCAAAATAATAAAAATAATGATTAAAATTATCAAATTCAAATATAAAATATGAAAATAATAATTTAAAATCTTTAAAACATGAAAGCAATTATTTAAATTCTTCAAAACATAAAAATAATTTTTAATGCTATTAATTTAATTTAAAACATGTAATTTTAATATTTTACATCCATAAAAGAAGAACAAGTGATAGATTGGTCAAATAATGATTGCAATTCCTCAAAACTATGAAAAGTATGCATGTATGTCAAAAAAATATGTAGGAAAAAATAGAGCATGTAGGTCCAAAATCATGAGATTCACATAATTTTAAACCATTTTTTATTTTCTACATACAAATAAGTACAAGAATGTTATAACTTTATTTTGGAAATTATCGACCCTTTCGTTTGTATTTGATTTGGACATCCAACTCAAAGAGTTGGACTTGCACATTCAACAATCAAAGGTATGTTTTCTACAAAATATGAAAAAATAACTAAATTTCAGATTTGCTCTCCATAAAGTTTGCACATTTTTTGATGTTTATGTAAAAAATACCATAATAATGTCAAACTTTATCTTATCTTTCTAATTATGTATTTTTTTTTATATTAAGGTTTTAACCTTAAATTTCTTTTGTTAGTGTCTTTTTTTTTTTTCTTGTACTCCATGTATAGAATTTTTTGTGTCATTTTTATCCATTCATCTAAATTTGAAACAAATTACATTTTTACATTCTAGACTATATTCTATATATTATTATTTTTTGTATTTGATTAGTTTAAAGAAAAAAAGGGGTCACACTCAACTTTTAGTTTTCTATGATATGTCCACTTAAAAATATTTTGTTGATAACATTGTGAAATTAAGATTGCTAATTGTACTAGATTAAAATATTATGTTGATAATGTGTAGGGATAAGTGCAAGGATCAAGGATGAATCCAAAACCATAGATTTGTCCTATACCTATAATTTTTACTATGTGATCAACCTTCTATTATTTAGTTTACTCCATTCTCTTTGACTTCTTTTGCATCTTTTAATATCTACCAATTATCGATATTTATAAATATCTTTATAGGGTTACTAATATGTAACAAAATGATTATGTTCTCTTAGATCAACTCATAGAAATATGTATAAATGATTGAAAACACTCTACAATGATTCACATGTTCCTAGAACATTTATGTAGGATTAAATTCTTTTTAACACATCAATTGAAGTGTGTGAAGTAAATGATAATCAAATAATGCACTCAAATCACATATATGTAAATGAATGTATTAAATGTCTTTAAATATAAGAAATAGTAGTAAATCATACAAAATGACATTTAATTAATTTTTAAAGAGAAAGCTTCAAATATATATATATATAAATCTTGAAATAAAAAACATGTATACATATAAATGTAACTAAGACATAAATATGGAAAATGTATAACAAAATATAAGTATAATGATGAAATAAAGAGTTAATGTAGAAATATGGATTATAAGAATAAATTAGAAAATAAACAATAAGATAAAACAAATATATAAAAGTGTACTTATAAAGATAGAATAGAATTAAATATATAATGATATATGTGTAACTATATTAATACGATATGACAAGGAAAATTATAACCCACAAGCAACAAGGTTACTTATAAGAATTTACAAAAATTATTGTGATTGATGCGATTAGTAAGCACGGGGCTTAAAGTCCATATATATATAATTGTAAATCAATGCTAATCATTTGCTTTCATCAAATATTGACTTCTGATGGCTTCATAAAGCTTTGGACTAACTACCACGCCATCCCAATTTGATCTTAAGTTGTCTCTCTATCTTGGAACACAATTGCAATAAACCAAATAATAGAAAAAATATATCGAGCTCCTATTACCATTAGGGGAGAGGGGCCTATAGTGGAGTGGGCTCCAATAGTAGGGATAGAAGTAGTCCTTAGTGAGCCCAATAGTGGAGCACCTTAATATCCAATTGCAAAACACTTTTTATCCATAAAGTACACAAACTAACAAATCATGTGATGCCACATCAGCGCACCAATAAAACATGACTTAACGCACCACTATCAATCTCACTTTTTTTTAGGCCTTTTTGGATACCTCAACAAAAAGCATGTTGATGCAGCATCATATTTGATGATGTGGCCCTAAAACAAAATATAGAAGCACGTGAGTTGTCAAATAAACTATTGTACAAATTTGGGAGTGATTTGAATTTTTCACATAGAATTTTGAGAAACGGGAAGTTAGGGTGCTCTACTATGGGCCCCTCTCCCCTAGCATAATAAATTACTAAATAATAAACTATAAGCTACATCTCTGTGTGTTCCTTTTTTATCTTTGATTTTTCAAAACTATGTTTTAGTTTCCAAATGATTTTTCTTCTCAAATACTTTTTTTAATCACATAAATCTTCTTCTTGAAGACTACAATAGAGTATGAGAGAGTTAGGGAGTATATTTTTAAATGAGCATATACAAATAAATTAAATATTTAGGATTATTTTATATTGTACGATATGGATTTAATAAAGTCATCTATTTTCAACTATTTGGATAACAATTAAGTATTTGTAAAAAAGTTTAAAGATTACTTAACAATTCAATATTATTACAAATTAAACATATATGATATTTATGGATCATAATATTTAACAAACCATCTTTGATTCAAAAGGGAAACAAATATTAATAACATTGGACCAAACAACAACAAACACACTTTGGATCATATAAGTCTAATAACCTCCCTTGATTGAAAGAGGAAAACCTAAAATGATCTAGATTATCCATCAATCTAACTTATCTAATTGTACTAATTGCAATGTTGATGTGCTCATTGCATCCTCTTCATGCATCATATTTTTCTTCAAATTCTTATGTGAGAAAAATTTGTTACTAGTCCTATACATTTTGTACCTTGTGCCATTGTCTCCAACAATTTGAAGATATACATTTCCTCTTTCTAACACTACTTGACATGATCATATTGAAATTCATCTATCAACATGTGGTATGAGTAGGATTAATTTTTTTCTCTTCTAGATATCATAGATATTAAAACTTCTCATTGAGTTGGTTACCAATATCATTCCTCTTCCACCATTTAGGCCATCAAATATTCCCATTGTTTTGGTTACTAAAATATTGGATCATAAGTTCCAACATATCTCCAACTACAATGGCCATTACGCTCATGACTTATTGTACCCACACCAACTACATGACAAAACATACACCAATTAACAATTTCCTATGCTTCTCTATATAAGGAACATTCGTAAGATATATGAAACCATTTTTTATTGATCATGAAACCTAATCTTCCCCTATTAGTTAAGAGGTAGGGAACATAATAAAATGACTCTACTAGACCACTACTTTTCATCATTGCTCCACATAAGAAAATAAAAATTGAACACAACACACCAAATTGAAAAAATGCAACTACCCAAGTAAAAAGAAAATGCAAGTGTTCCTACCAAAATTGTCTCTCAAGTAATACGTCTAATCTCCAAGTGAGAAGCTAATTAAAGATAAGGAATGATCCTCCATCCTCTAGTAAGCCCTCAAACCTCCATTTTCAATTTTTAAACGTTAATTGCCAAATATAAAATAAGAATCTTAAAAAATTCAATCAATACAATTATAAATTATGCTTATATGATAAAAATACTATGTCCATTAAATACACCTATTACAAATAGATGATCATTCCATTATATTCTTATATATTTCATTTACAATTCAAATTGAAACTAAAAATGAATAATTATATATCCATGTCAACTCAAAATTTAGAAATATTTATAATGTGAGGGACAATTGTCTTTATGAATTTTGTTCTTGTGATTTCCAATATGTATTTCTAATGTGAAGAGAAATGAATTATGATTTTTGTACATATGAATTCCAACTTGTATTTCTAATGTGAGGCAAACTAGTTTTTATGAATTGTGTATTCATGGTCCTTCTATTACTTTCAAAATGTATTTCTAAAGTGAGGGAAAATGGGTTTTATGAATTTTGAACCCAAGGCTTCTATAACTTCCAACTTGTATTTCTAATATGTTAGATTTTATGAATTTTGTACCCATGACTTCCAATTTCAATGATTTGTAAAAAATATACTTTTTTAACAAAAAAATTCTTTCAATTTATCTTATTACACTAAAATGCAAACTATTTATTTCTCTCACATCTTTCAAATCTCACACCTTTGAAATCAATTTAAAATCTACTTCACATCTAGATAATGGACTTCCGCTTAATTGTAACATATAATTAAAAATGAGAAGTTATATATCATATGAAAGGGAATTTTTTGAATAGATTGTCAACATATATATGATTGATGATATACTTTTTTAAAATAAAATATATTTTCACATTTAAAAGATAATTTTAC
>VDFB02180653.1:0-32429 GCA_007258455.2 Sequoia sempervirens | reverse complement strand
AACATCAAGCTCAACAAGCATCCCTAGCAGAACAACAACATCAAGCTCAACAAGCAGGCTTAGCACAATATCAACAACAACAACAACAAGCATCCATTTCCTAGCAAGCTCAACAAGCATCCTTAGTAGCACAACAAGCCACACAACAACAAGAGTCCCAACAATAATCCCTAGTGGTGTAACAACAACAAGAAGCTCAACAACAAGCCTTACTAGCTCAACAGTATGCCCAACAACAACAACAAGGATCCTATTTTCCTCATACAAAAATCATCATTCCAAACACATCAAGAACATATTCATCACTTTCACAGAAGCTCACACCACCATACACCCCATATAATTCATCTCTCATCCCATCATATGTTCCTTCAACCAATCTGCAAGACGATCTCACATCACAATTGAAAGCACTCTCACAAGAAATGCAAGACCTTCGCATGGGAAAGATAGAGAAACCTCATACACAAAACTTGTGTTCTTACCCATTTGATCGAAACATAGCAATGGTACCATTCCCTCCTAGTTTTGAAATCCCCAAATTTGACAAATAAAGAGAGAGAGTAACTCTTGTTTACCATATCAAAGAATTCAATGTCATGTGCATGGAAGTGGCTTACAATGATTCATATGTAATGCACCTCTTCCCTTGAAGTTTAACAGGTATTGCTATGGATTAGTTCTCTTGTTTTCCTCCTAGTATAATTTTTTTTCAAGAAATCGCTAACAAATTCATTGATCACTTCTCCTTTAATCTTGACATGGACATTAGTCTAGAAGAGTTGTACACTCTTAAACAAAATTTAGGGGAAACTTTTACAAATTTCTTACAATGATGGAGACAAAGAGCTAGTAAAAGAAAGCAGCCTCTTCCTGACAAACAAGTGGGAATCATCATAGCCAACCTTGATTTGAATCTATCATTCCACTTGAAAATACAATGCATCACATCCTATGATGAGCTTGTTCCAAGAGCTCTTAACATTGAAAGAGCCCTAATCTCACAAGAAAATACTCAAGCTTACAAAGACAGCCGTCCTTCAACCAGTTCAAATGAGATACCTCATGTATGGGCTAAGAATAGAAAATGTAACAAATGATGGTGTAGTAGATGCTAAGGTCATAATAAGTGCTCCTAGACCCAACAATAATCAAATTGCTAACATCCAACCAATTGTGCAAAAAATGGTACCACCTCAGAAAAATCAGATCAATAACACCAACATGCAACCAAGGAAAACTGGTAATGGGAAAAACTATCCCAAATGCAAGTACACACAGTTATTGGAACCCATCGAAATGATCATGAAGAAATTGGTAGAGTCAAACTTAATAACACTTCCTAACTTTGAGAACTACCAAGAACCCCAAGAAAAGCCATCCTGGTACAACAAACATGATCTCTGTGAATTTCATAAAATCAAAGGACATAAAACAACAAATTGCATGAAGCTTAAGAACATCATTCAAGATCTCATAGAGAATGATACCATATCTGTTGAGGTACTAGCTGGAAACCATGATCTCAAGAGAAGACACTGACACATGATTCACTGACAGATTGATCAGGCTCCCATGGAGACACACTGTTGATTAAATGGAATGTCCCATGGCATCGTTCAAGGAGTTGTCCCAGCTCAATCTAGGAAATAGCCTACTTTGCCCGCATTTAATCCTAGCAAGTACAATCTTGTAGATTAGCTTAAACAGACACCCGCTCAAATATCAATTTTGGAACTTCTAAAATTATCTCCTACACACAAGGAAATACTGGAAAAATCCTTTTCTGAGTCATTTGTTCCTTAGAACATTGATACCAATCAGTTTCAAGCTATGGTAGGGCATATCGCCAGACATCTTCTCGCCTTCTCTAAGCCAGATTTACCATCACAACCATCTCATAACCATGCTTTACACCTTGAGGTTGTAATTCATAAAAACAAGGTCAAAAGAGTCTTGGTAGATGGAGGTGTTGGTCTAAACATTTGTACCCTACAGTTGATCAATCATCTAGACTATTTAGAAGATACTATTGAGAAAACAAAGAGTACCACCATTAGAGCATACAATGACCAATAACGGGTATCACAAGGAATCATAGCACTTCCTATCCAAGTGGGACCTCTTATTACATAAACTACATGCCAAGTACTTGATATTGATCTTCCATATAACATACTACTTGGTTGACTGTGGATCCATGCTTTGAAAGTCATAGCCTCAACCTATCATCAGTGTATGAAATTTCCTTTTGAGGGTAGAGAAATCACTATCCATGGAGATCATGAGCCTTTCTACTACTACAAGAGCCTTGAAGCCAAGTTTTATAAGATCCCACAAATACCCAAAAATGATGAAGGACCTACACCATCAAGCTCATCTGTTGACCCATCATCTCTAGCCTCTACCTCAGCACCACAAATACCAATTGTGCAAAGCATACCCGATGTCAAAGCAGTAATCCAAGATGACAGTTGTGGAATCTACAAGATATTGAAAGACACCTTTGTCTTAGGAGAGTTACCTATTTCTCCTCAAACTCACGGGAAACCAACATCTAGCACCAAGGAACCCGAAATAATCAAGATGGCAACTACTACCTTCACCAAGTGGGGAGACCTTAATCAAGAAGACATCAATGAGAAAGATATCTCTAAAATCCTTTATCAAGATGAAAGACCCGTTCCTATTCTTCCCATGGCAGATGACAACATAGGTCTACAACTAATGCAAAATTGGGGATATAACAAAAATGAGAAGCTAGGACAAAATGACAATGGTTTACTAGAACCCATTGTTCCAAAGAAATGATTAAAGAATCTTGGATTAGGTTATACTACTACCAAGGTCACACTTATTGGAAAAGGTATTGTTGCTAAATGAGTTGAGGCTTCCTCTTGGTCACCTACATCATGTGATACTACCTTAGATGACTTTCCCCTTGATGTCACTGACCTATTTGAGAACAACACCCTCTTCATGATATCCATAACATCCTTTATCTCAAATAACCAACCAACTGATATACGCCTAGTATATCCGTAACTCATTGACATGGACCAACAATGACCACTGATTCTATATTTATTTGAAAATGATGAAGTGATCTCAGAATTCATGGGACTTTGAGACAACTTACCATGTGTACATCACAAAGTAGGCTTTGACATAGAGCTCGATATAGGGGCATCCTATGGTGAGACGATTTAATCCTTTAGTCGCAAAATAAATGAAATACAATTAATATGTAGATCCTTGAGTGAAAACCACCTATTGGCACTCTCTAGTACTAAAATAGTAAAAACAAAGGATGCATACAATGGTGATAACCTCCCTGAGGTTCCCAAGAATGAAGGATTCAATCTCCCCCTTAGTGCAATGCATCTAGAAAAGTTAGCGGTACTAGCAGAAAAGGCTACACTAGTCAATGCGAAAACAAAAGAAGAACCTAAGATCACTTTCTATGTTGAGTCCTTGTTAGACAAAGAACAAAAGAACCTTGCAACATTCCTTAAAGAAAAAAGAGCTAACTTTGCATGTTCATACACATATATGCCAGGCCTTGATCCAAAAGTAGTTATGCATCACTTAGTAGTTTATCCTGATGCCAAACCAATCAAGCATAAATTAAGACAAATGCACCCTTAGATAGCACTCCTGGTTAAACTGGAACTAGAAAAGCTTCTTGACGTTGGCTTCATCCTATCGATAGATTATCCTGAGTGGGTTTCAAACCTAGTACCAGTCTCAAAACCCACTGTGGGCATTAGAATATGTACTGATTTTAGAGATCTAAACAAGGCATGTCCAAAGGATGATTTCCCTCTTCCAAACATTGATCTCATTGTGGATTTAATAGCTAGGCATGAAATTTTGTCACTCATGGATGGCTTTTCATGCTACAACCAAATCATAATTGCCAACAAGGATCAACATAAAACTGCCTTTACTTGTCCATGGGGAACCAACTACTAGAATGTGATGCCATTTGGGTTGAAGAATGCAAGAGCCACCTATCAAAGAGCAATGACGCTCATCTTTCATGACATGATCCAAAAAATAGTTGAAGATTATGTGGATGATACTTTGGAAAAATCAAAGAAGAGAAGTGAGCACATACGAGTCTTAGGACCTATCTTTGACAGATTTGAAGAATACAAGGTACAATTGAATCCAAAAAAGTGTGTGTTCGAGGTCACATCATGAAAACTTCTTAGCTTCATCATTTCACAAAGAGGGATAGTAATTGATCCAACAAAGGTAAAAGCCATCCTAGACATAGAACCGCCACAGACATTAAAAAAGATGAGAGGATTACAAGGAAGGTTGTAGTCTATCAGAAGGTTCATAGCTCAGCTATTAGATAAGACTCACCCCTTTTCGCATCTTCTCCATAAAGGGATAACTTACAAGTGGGATGACAAATGTGATAAATATTTCCAATAGATCGGCGGATTAATGGCCACACCTAATACTCCATGCGCGGACATCAATCGAAGCTTAATCGATCCTGATACATCTCGGTAATGCTGGGCGAATATTTGAGACGCGAATCCGCCAGAACAGCCAGCAGCGCGACCGCAAGAAAACTTTAGTACGCCAGCGAGATGAACCAGCGGCAACCAGTATTTTTCGCTTCACGTCCGTCACGCTGTTTATCCGACCCAACGCGCAGCGAGTTCAGCAACCGTGCCGGAATCGATCCTGCGTCCGGATAATACGATGGCGGTAATCAGCGCTGATGCAGCGACGGACCAGCTAGCAGAAGCACCTATCTATGCTGAGAACCCTTTGATATTTGATTTCCTTGATGAATCAATGTTCCTTATTAATCTCACAGCTCAATGGAAGATGTACCTTGATGGATCATTCACCCAACATGGATTAGAAGCCAACATTCTTTTCATCATCCCCCATGGTGATTACATCATAAAAATCTTATAGGCTATCATTCCCATGTACCAATAATATTGTTGAGTATGAAGCCTTGATCACAGGTCTTAGGATAGCAGTTCAATGGAAAATACAAGAGATGAAAGTTTATGGAGACTCACAACTAGTTATGAACCAAGTCAATGACAACTATCAAACCAAAGATGACAAGTTTACTCCTTACAAGAAAATGGTGGACAATCTCAAAGATCCTTTTATAGACATAACTTTTGAGCAGATTCCTCACATGAACAATAGAGCAGCAAATGCCATGGCAACAATCGGATCACTACTAAACATCTCAAATAAAATTCTTTAGTATGAATTCTTGGTAGAACAACCTCTCGTACTAACTTTCAAAATCCCAGAATTTGAATTCGCGTGTGTTATTGTTGGTCCTAGATCCCCATGGTACCATGACATTTTTTTTACTTACCTTAATAGAGGAACCCTTTCGTTAGACATCACCTCGAACCTTAAAAAATCCTTTGTCAAAAAGGCATCCTGATTTGTGATCCTAGGTGATACCCTTTACCATTGAAGCATCAAAGGGACATTACTATGATGTATTAACCAAGAGGAAGACTTAACTACCTTAATAGAAGTACACGATGGCATATGTGGGTCCCATTCTAGCGGTATGACATTAGCTAAGAAACTATTGAGAATAGGGTACTATTGGCTAACCATGGAAAAAGAAGCTCATTAGTATGTACTAAAAATACATCCAGTGTCTACAATATGAGGATCTGATTCATGCTTCAGCTCAAGAGTTGCAACCAATGGTTACACCATGGCCTTTTTTGCAATGGGGACTTGACCTCATAGGTAAAATTACTCCAATCTTGTCCACAACCATAAGTTTATCATAACCACCACTGAGTACTTTACTAAGTGGGTTGAAGCCATTCCTATGACCTACATAATTGGGAAGCAGATAGCCACGTTTATCCTGAATTACCTAATTTACGTTATGGTGTACCACAAACCCTCATCTCAGACAATGGAATACCATTCAAAAATTAGGATTTGAAAGATTTGTTCCAAAGATTCAATATCCAACACTGATTCTCTACACTGTACTATCCTCAAGGCAATGGCTAAGTAGAAGCAACAAACAAAACTATCCTGAAAATCCTAAAGAAAATAGTTAATGAAATTGGTCGTAACTGGCATCTGCAGCTAAATCCAGCTCTTTGGGCTTATCGAACCAATATCTGCACACCTATAGGAGCAACCCCTTTCTCCCTAGTCTATGGATCAGAAGCCATCTTACCTATTGAGGTTGAGCTCCCATCATTGCGAGTGTCACTGAAGAATCTGATAATTTAGGAAGAGTACAAAGTGTCTCAAGTAAATGAGCTAGAATTCCTGGATGAACCTTGTCTTGATGCCCTTAATCATTTGCAAGTATATCAAAACTGACTGAAACATAGCTATAAAAAGAGAATCAAATGTCGGTCATTCCAGGTAAGCGATCTTGTCTTAAAGCAAAATCAAAAGAACCTCCCAGATCAATACAACAAAGGAAAGTTTAAGCCTAACTGGCTGGGTCCCTTTGTCATCTCACCAAGCTACAAATCAGGAGCTTACCAATTGTCAACCCCTGAAGGTTAACCCTTACAGGAGCCAATCAACAACTTGCATCTCAAAAAAATTTATGCCTAAACATGAAGGGTGTAAATCAGAAAATACAAAAAAAAAAATGATCAAAATCCAAAAATATGAGAAAAAGGATTGAAAAAAGTAAAGAAAAAAATCATCCTTTAGTGAAAACCACTTCGGTGGCACTTTCGGCAAGTACCTTGGTGAAAACTTGGCAAACAGGCGCCTTGTGTAAATAAGGTATCTCCATCTATTCTTTTGGATCTTTTGACCTATCATCGCCATTCATCCTCCATCTGCATCCCTATCATGGCTTGTCACTGTAAGGTATCATGAACTCTTTAGCATTACTTGGCATATTCTCAAGGTCAGTTTGTCCTACCTTTATTGAAGTAGGCTAACATATCACACTGGGGGCATTTCGTTATGCGTCACAATTGGGTTCTTGTATATCTTGAGGTCATAGGACATCTTATCATAAAACAACAAAAACATTCATAAAATCTTATCCTGAAAATACAAAAACATTTGCAAAATCTTGTACAACGAAAATCCAAACCAATTCAAAAAATTATAAAGGAAAAATCCAAAACATCTAGAAAACATCAAAATCCCTAAAAAGGTTAAACATCAAAAATCCAAAAAACAATGTCTCTCCTAGTCGAACTACGTTGTCTCTGAGCTTGAACGTAGGCAAGGCCATCACTGATGTGCCCCTGAGACATCCTAGGTCATTTCTTAGCAGTCCGTTGTAATTAGTTGTCATCTCTCGTCTATTCATATCTTTATTCTATAAATCAATTGATTTAGTTGAACTACATTATCTTTGAGCTTGAACATAAACAAGGCCATCACTGATGTGCCCCCGAGACATCCTAGATCAATCCTTAGAAGTCCATTGTAATTAGCTGTCATCTCTTGTTTGTTCATATCTTTGTCCTATAAATCAGTCGATTTAGTCAAACTATGTGGTCTTTGCATGTATAACGTAGGCAAGGCTAATCTTTGATTAGCCCTCGAGGCCCCTAGGATAGGTCTTTAGGTTAGGTTCTTGGTTGAAACTTGGAAAACCCCTAAACATTTGTAAAACTCAGAAAATCCCAAAAAATCCAAATATTTTGAAAATACAAAAACATTTTAAAATGGAAGATCCAAAAATAATAGCGAATGTCCAAAAGACCTAAAAAGCCTCAAACATTCAAAAAAACATAAACATTCCAAAAAGACCAAAAAACAACCTCAAAACATTTCAAAATACCAAAAACTCAAATATTCCAGAAATATCTAAAACCCATCTATCCCATCTCGCTTTCACCCGCAATAAAATTTCACCCATAATAAATGATCGTCACCTTCACCCTTGGTGAAACAAGTAGAAATCAAACATATCAAGTCATAAAATGTGAACCCAAAAGTCAAAATCTAAAGTCTAAATCATAGGTAAATGTGTCAGTGAAGTTTATGGTAATATCGCATCTTAGCATTATTATCCCAACATCAAACAACCCTCTAAACAACATGTCCTAGGATGTATCCATCCTGCGATGGACATCAATATTAGATATCAACTTAAGCTAAACTTAAAATAGGCAGGAGTTATAGATAACACTGACTGTTTGTCTTTGATCTTTTCTTATGATTTATCTTAATGACCCATTTCGAGGACCTCTCGATGATGTCTATCTTGTCGACCGGTGCGGCACGGTCCGCTTTCAGCGGCCATCCCGGCGATACGGCTTTGGTCCTTTGTATGCCCGTAGCGTCACCTGGGGAGGCGTTGACCACGTTCGTTGTCCGGTATTCGGTCCACGGTACCACGCCAGCCAATGAATCATCCGGTTCGAAGTCCTGGCACCATCCTGCCACGGCCATCCCTGACGCATCGACCGGCACGCATACCACAGTCCATGGTCCCCGGCCTCAGCAACCCATCCCAAGCTCTTGGCTGTCCACATCTCCATGTCCCAGATGACTATGAGCCCATGCTGGTCCCTTTGGAACAACGTCACTGGCCACCACTTGTCCTCCCTCCCATCCTCCACCACCCAACCCACCACTGTGATCCACTCCCTCAGATCCACAACCTATCATGCATCCATCTCATAATCATCCATATCATAATCTTCGCATATCACATCATACATTCTACATTATCGTTTGAGTTGTGATGAATAATATAGATTTGTTATTCTAAGCATCTTAAATCATTACATATCATAGGCATTTGCATTCATACCTCCATATGCATACATCATCATCATCAAAACATGCATATAAAATACACAAAAAGAATTGCATCCATAACATCTGCATAACATCTATCATCCATCCATATCATATTTTGAAAAGATAATGAAAAAGAATATAACATTGCATCCATACATAGCATAATCATCGCACATCACATAGACATAAAAGTAAATGCATCCATACATGATCATATATATAAGCATCCATACATGAAATAAAGTCAACACATCATCACATAAATCATTAGTGTATGTACATCGATGATAAGTATAATATCCATGAGGCTATCAAAAAGGAGCCCATGAATGAATATCACTATAAAGAATGGGGAAAACTCAAAAAGTATATGTACATAAAAAATGCTAGCCCTGGTGGTTGCTACCCTCTCTAGCCTTCCGCTCAGGTTGATCCTTTGCTCGGGGGCGTGCATCACTCTGCTAAGAAAAATCTGGCTGACGAAGAGCTGTTGGAACATCCCTATGATAATGTTTCTTATAATACGCAACCTATGTAACAACCTCTCTATATAGCTACGCTGAAACTGTCTGAACATGGGTGGATGTCATGAGGCTCTCAATCTACTGACATTGAGCCACTTCCTGATCTCTCTCGCTTGTGACAGTCTTCACTCCCTACAGCGTTGCATCTCTCTCATCTGTCACCACAACCACCTGCTATCGAGCCTAGTCTCGCTTAGTAGTTAAAATTAAAATTTGCTAGCTGGCTTGGTCTTGCTCACCTGTCAAAACCTGCACCTGCTATTGTATTTGTGCATCTCTGGCATCTGGCGGTGGTGGTGGTGGTGGCACTAGTTGTTGTTGTACCATTGGAGGTTGCTAAGGAGGCTATTGTCCCACTGGAGGAGCCCCCAGAACCTATCCATCATGGCCATCCTGACTACCCTGTCCTTTGCCCTTGACCCCTCTGCCTCACCGCCTCCCTCTAGGAGGAGTACTTACAGGATCTGTGATTCATCTCAGAGGGAGGAACCATGCATCATAAGTAGGAGTAGTCTAAGCAATGGGTTGACCCTGATCGTATGCCCAAGGCTAGGCAACCAATTGGCTGAAACTCTCAATGACCTCTGTTGCCAGAATCATCAGTCCTCATGTCAGAACCTAATTGGAAGCTCTAGCAAAAATATCCCTATAAGCATTGTCAGGCCTGTCCTAGACATCACCAAACTATCTGGCCACTCTGTTAGGAAGGTACCTCTCAATCATAGTATGCTCCTAACCCTGCATATAACGAGTATGTCAAGAAAATAAAATTTGTTGAGCATCATCGAACCAGGTCGATATCTAAAGCAATGGTCACCACCAGAACAAAGTCATATCATCGATCACCCATCACTAGTACAGGAGCCACATCTGTCCTATGTGCCTGAGTGTAATGGCACCTTGGTATCTCCGTATGATGAGATCATCTGGGTCCACATTGCCATCTGTACAATTGGCCGAAGCACTGCAATGTGCTCCCATGCCCAAATATGAAGAAGAGTCACACTTGCACTGAGGGATCTCCCATCATAATAAATGAAATCATGCAAATTATGATACAAGGAGGCCAACATCATGAGCCGCCATGCAAAAAGAGTCCTCCGATAAAGCATCCTCTGCCTAGCCAAGCCCCAACTTGGACTGAAAAATTGGCCGCGTCTGTCTAGAGCCACCAAACCTGAAATGATGGCAGGAACAATCAATTTGAACGTTGACACATGACCCTTGTATGTCTCTAGATCAATCTATGATGTGACCAATGCAATCTGGTCCATCTCCATTACCTCAAAGCAAGCATCCAACCTGGCATCAGGATTGTAGATCACACGATCACTGTGGATAGGCAACTGCAATATCCGCCACACATCCTCTAAGGTCATTGTTGCCTCTCCTGTAGGAAGGTGGAAAGATGAAGTCTCATTGTGCCATCTCTCACACAATGTTGTCATCATAGCTAAATGAATCTTAATCATTGGTGCATAGGTGATATACCACAATCCGATCTCTCCCAGGTGCTCCTGGTGCAACTCTGAAAGATCACCCAATCTCTCTAGTACTATGGGCTTGTGCTCTCTTGACATCAATGGTGGGAAGACCTTCTGCACCCATGAAGCCCACGACGTTAGGAAATCATAAAAAAATTGAAGTTATTTGGAATTTCTGTCTCAGAAATCACAAATGCGTCACTATATTCAAAATCCAAACAATGACATCTGATGCATTTCAAATGAAAATTTGACAAATGCATCGCCATACAAGATGGTGTCGCAATTTAGAATTTGGCATAACCTAACCATAACTTTTAAATCAACAAGTGCGTCGCTGGATACAAATGTGTCGCCATTTAAAATTTGAAACCCTAAAATCAAATCTGGAAAAGAGTCACCTTAGACATATGCGTCACTATATATCATTTGGGTGTTGTTGATTGAAGTTTGGGTGTCGCTATATAGCGACGCCCCCAAATTCTAAATTCTAACGCCTAATAAATGCATTAAAATTTCAAATTTCAAATCAAGTTTCAAATCACATACTGGTGGTCCTATGCCTGGAAGCAGCTAGAACTCACGAACTTGATCATAAATGTGTCGGGGAAGCTCACAACACACCATTTCGTCAAAGGGTTAGATCTCAAATCGCAAGAATTTCTTAAGTGTGAATGCACAAATGATTTGAAAATGACCCCTCTTGGCCTATTTAAGCTAGAAAATTAGGGTTTTTTCCCCTAATTTAACCTTTTTAATGGGGTTTATTATCATTTTCACCAATTTTTCCAATCTAGACCTAATTTTGTAACTTTTTTTGTGTTTTTGGCATTATTCTTGCATCCTGAAGCTTTTCTAGACCCTTGGGGAAGCTTTTGAACCTTTATCGAGAAATCAACCCAAAATTTAAAATTTTGCTCGATTTCTCAAGGGGGCAAGGAGTTAATTTTATCCTTCCACTAGGGCATCTAAAAAATCATTTTTTATTTTTTATTTATTTGGCCAGCAGTTTTAATCTGAAAAGCATTGTTCTTTGAACCGAAGCAGGAGGTACCTCACTTCAAAGAGGGGAAAATGTAGACACTGAAAAATGTCCTAATCAATGTCATACCCTTAAATCAGGTTTATTAACATCATTTCCTCTTTATCCATCATCTTTTTGCTTAATTGTTTTAATTAGCCTAGCTAATTAATTAATTGCATCATTTTCATCTAATTGGCCTAATTAATTAAATTGAGTTATTTCATCTCTTTTCACACTAACACTTCATCTGATTAAGTTAAATAAATTAAAATATTTAATTTAATCTCCTAAGTCATCTTATTTAATTAAATAACCCTATTTTATTTAATTAAATATCATTTCACCCCTCCCCTATTTATTAAATCATCTAATTTAATGAATATCTTCTAATTCCTCTAATTTTAATCGTATAATACTAACCTTGTTTAATTAGTAATTAAACTAATTTTCCTATAAGCAAAGGGAATATTCTTGATCCCTTTTTACATAATTAAAACTTTTTTTAATTTTTAAATTACCTTTTTCCTCAACCAAAGGAATATTCTCTCCTCCAATCACCAATCACTTTAGTTTCTTCATTAGTCTTTCAAAAATGCGCCTGCCATGCAAATTGCGTTTCATTTACGCTTCCGTTCTGCAACGTTGAGAATCCGCGGCCCGCGCCCTTCCGAAACTGGCTGGCGCTTTTTATCCGCCAGCCCCTGGCTGACCGTTTCAGATCGGCTGCAAACTGCGCCGCAATTTACCGCCACAATTCTGGCTTCGGTTCCCAGTTTCTTTGTCGGGTTAACTGCCGGTTGCACCATCCGGTTCAGCTTTAACCTTTACTGGATTAACGTTCGAATGGCCCCTGACGGTTCTGAACCCCAGAACCTGGCACCGGATGGTTCTGTTCGCATCCACGTTCCAGAATCAACGGATTCAGCCCCACCGGTCGCAGATCAGCTTCCCCGCCTGCCATCCATCACGCATAATGCCCGTTCAGTCTGATAATGTTTACTTTCAATTTTTATTGATTGATCTTATTGAGATTTGAGTATTGGTGGCTCCATTATGCTTTGATTCTTCATGGATCAAGCGTGATTCAGCCCATACTGGTATTTCACATTGACACCTAGAAGCAAGCAAGAACAAGCAGAGCAAGAAATGAAAAATGAGAAGTGTGGAATTTATAGAAAGTCGTGAGGAAGTTGCGGTACATAGTTGCCTCGAGTGAAGTCTTGGAAATTGTAAGCAAGGTAGCAACCGAATGAATGTCTTCAAAGTGAAATGTTAAATAAAATTAATTTTTTACACACAGTTGGTGATAATTTGCTTCAAGTTTGATCAGTATGAATATTGCAAATCAAGAAAGTTGAAGATTTCAAAATTAATAGTGGTCATTTCATTGTTTAAAAAAAAAAGTATTAATTATGGAGGTGCTTATGTGTGCGAAGCAGAAAGGAAAATTGAGTTGGTAAGGCAACACATGTCATCACCTAGGCAATTTGGAAGGACTAATACGTGCGAGTTGAGACATGCGAATTTAGCGTAGAATAATATGATTGTGTTTCAATGTCATCATGACATTTCTGATTCATTAATGTGGTGCAACGCCATCAAATCAGAATCGCTAGCGAAGTATCTAGAAGTTGCCATAACGCTTGACCAGAAGGGTGGTAACTAATGGTTCTAAATTTAGATTTAAATTTGGTAATTAAATTATTCATTGCTAAATTTTAATTTATGCATATTTTCTAACACATAGTGAGTTGCAGTTAGCTAGGATTTGGCATAAAGTGGTAAAGTTTAGCCAGAAATACACACCAATAGGAAATTATTAAATGAGGTTTTAGGAAGTAGTGAATTGATGAAGGGATTTGCATTGAATGAAAAATCAAAAGGTAACCTTCGCTACCACTATAATTTCCAACCTAATAGCGGGCTTCATTGCCTACAAGTTGAAAAATGAGCTATCATTGAAATATCAAAAGAGAAAATGAGCTATCATTGAAATATCAAAAGAGAAAATGAGCTATTATTGCAATATAAAAAAAATTAACTCTTTAGGCTATCCAAATATCTCTGTTGGGGATATGGACACCTAGCTGGTAGTAGAGCTATGGTTGGGGGAATTACAAAGATAACTTTGTTGAGGCTATGGACACTTGATTGACAACAAGGCTCTATCCCTAGTCGGCTTTGGAGGATTACCAAATTTTGTAGTTCAATGTTAATGAACTAATTATTTTCATTGAATTCCGAAAATTAGACTTAATCAAAGCACACACGGATGTTTCCTGAGAAATTTTTACTTTTTTTATGTCAGAATCTAGGTAAAGTTAAAAGTTATTGTTTTAAAATATGCATAAATTATAATTTATGACTGGTCATTTGATCTCAAGTTTTGGTTTAAATTTGGTTTTATTGGTTGCAAGTTGTTGTGTGGTCTCAAAACAAGCCCCAAGACTGTAAGACTTGGGGACCCAGGTGAAAACTAATGCTTATGGCAGGTGCTGGCTAGTTGAAAATATCACTGGAAGTGAAGAGCAAAGAGAAATCTTTAATAAAAGAATACTTTGTAATGTAGTGTTCCGAGTATCGGATACCGGGAATTGGGAATGTTAGAAAGGAAAAAGGTAATGAAAATGTTGAGCATAATGTTTCAGTCTGATAGTCGAGGTCTGGTAAGATGGAATTTCCAGTAAAACCAAAGTCCGAGGAAAATTCATGGGTGAAGTTGAATATCAGGTACCGGGTAACAATGTAAAGTGAAGTTTTAAAATCTTAAGGTTATCCAATGAGTTCGATAGTCCGGTAACCCGATATATAAAAAATGACTATGTAAGGATTTGTGATATGTTGAAAAACATGTTATTTATGAGAAATTTGTATGATAATGATCTAATTATGGTTTTATTTACATGAGATGTTTATAAATGTTTTTTTTTTAAAGGGATTTAATGAGTGGAATTTGTGATTGTAGGAGATGCAAATTGTGATGCAAAATTTGGGTATGAACGGTTAGGAAAATTAAATCTGAAGAAAAATTTGATGGTGTTACTAGGTTCAACAATACACTTTAAAAGCTCATGTTGGAATAGAGTTCGTTGTGAAGATACACCAGATACCGGGAAACCGATACTATAGAGTTTAAGCATGCAACAAAGAAGTGTATCCATTTCAGGGATTGCTCATTCCTGGAATGTTCAAACAAAGAATGAACCTGAATGTAGGAACAAATATTCCACCTGATCATTTTGAATGTGTGGGAAGTTCCTGCATTTTATTTGAGCAGATTTGCTTGGTTGCAAGAAGGAACCCTGATAATAAAAAGATGAAAAGCTTAAAGTGCTTCAACATGTAGATTGATGTTGACCTCCATTGACTTCAATTACAATTCTCTTACCAATCACTACATTCCACGTGCCTTGATGTGATTCATCCCTTGGATTTCCTCTCATGTATTTGTCTTATCCTATTTGTTCCTTACTTCTATAAAAGGCCAGGAGATACTTCTTTTTAAGTTAAGTTCAGAATTTGTGGATGTCGGAAGAGCCAACACTTCTTTAAGTTCTGTTCTTTTTTCCTATTTTTTGAATCATTCTGGTTTAAAAAATTGTATGCACGTAGAAATTAATCAATATCAGAGCCAATTTGATAGCTACCTATCTCATGAATCTTTGTAGCTAGTTTTATTAGTTTAGCCAAACAATACTGTGTGTTGCGTCATTTAACGGTGCATATAGAACCTGCTTGGTGTCCAAACTAAAACTCCTCTCTTTATAAGCTTGCACCATTTTATATGTAGTTGTGAAGCAATCTGGTGAAGTATAAAGCAGTTTGCTTTGATTTGATTAACTCTTTGGGGCATGCGTAGAGAATAACTGGGAGAAATTTTAATTTTTAGTATTTTTATGCTTTATTTTAGAATAGATGTTTAAATTCTTGAAAATGTTTCAAAAAATAGATGAATGAGTGGAAATTTATTGAAAATGTTTAGTTTTCTATGAAATTGTTGAATGTTTAAAACTAAATCTACTTAAGTGGTAGCAAAATCATTTATATTCATGAAGTATTATTTAAAATCTTTTGATTTCATGATATTATTTTATGATCAAACTAAAAATTTGGTGTCTAATACATATGATTTTAAACAACCATGTTCCCTTTGAGATTAACAACAATATCACATCATACCCTAAAGTGAACCTAGAACTATCAAGACCTAAATACCAGAGACTTGGGATTGAACTAATCCAACCTTTATCCTATCATACAGACACCCCTAGGTTGCCTTTGGTTAAGTATTTCAAGAAGGATAAGCTCTTCGTAATTTTCCTATGAGGAATTTATCTGCACTGTTGCTGCGAGTAACATTGTCATCAACACATTTCCCCTACTTTTGAACTTGTATTTAAACAACCTCCATCAAACTGTATCATCCATGACTTTGTATCCTCTGTCATTCTCTTTTAAGAACAATCAATGTTTTGGTCTTCAGTTTCTATCTTTGAAAGAGTCACATAATTACCAGGACCCATTTCAGGCTTTGCTTCTATCGGAACAAATGACTTAAGCATAGCCTGCTTCTTAACAACCTTGAGAATCTAATCTAGTTGTTCTGGATGGTCCTGAAGATATTCCAGTTGAGAGATTTGTACCTTAGTCTTCATCATGGAAGCTACGATGTGAAATTTTTTGAAGACATCTCTTGAGCAACTGGCATAGTGTTCTCCTGTGAAGGTTTGGGATTGTAAGTGGAATGGACCTCTTTTCCTTTTTAGTTTGATTTATGCCTTTCTTCTTTTTCTTTTTGCGCTTTGAAGTGTTGAGCATGTGTGAACACATGCATTGAAACATTTTCATGATTTTTCGCAGGAGCATATTGACGATATTCTTCTTCTTGATTAATGGGTTCTTCATCAAAGTATCTCGATGTAGAGTCAGCATCAAAGTTGTCCATCTGTAGTAAAACAACGCTCAAACTTGGTGTTGGTACAAAACTAGAACTGAGAGTAGCTTCAGTGTATCCCATGATTTGGATCATTCTCAGGTTCTCAAGACATGTGTATCTCGTATGTGCATTAGTACCATGGAAGGGACAAAATATTGCACCGTGTGCAACTTCAATGATTGGTCTTGATGGAGACATTGACAACCATGGCTTAAGATTGTATCTCTTTGGCTGGTATGGTTGTTGAACTAGAGATCTGATGAAATTTGTTTTCATCAAGCTAGAGGTAATCATATCTTCCTCCAACTTGATGGTGTGTTCTTGCGCATTCTTCAACTTTGTTTCTTTTTCCATCTTGAGGAAGAAGGCTATCTTTTATGGAAGAGCATTTATGAAATAGCTCATCAGAATCTTTGGTGATGGATTGAGTGTATAAGAAATTCTTGTAACAAGACGATTAAATCTTGCTACAAAATCCCACATGTGCTCATTGTGCTCCATCTTTGAATTTGTAAGTTGGGAAAATAACAGGTGACTGTCTTCAGTGGGCTTGAATCTCGCCAAAAATTTGTCGCTCATAGTTTCCCAGCTTGTGATACTACCTGGTGCCAGGTTATTGAACCAGTTGGTAGCATTTCCTGCAAGAGTCTCGACAAAAAGATGCACCGCGATGTCTTCATGTGCTATGTGCAAGACGACGCAAGCTGTTGTGAACGCAGAAAAATGTTCCTCCAGGTGTTGAGTTCTATTGTCATGAAATCGAGGAAAGCACTTCCTTGACCCCTTAGGTAACTCATGATTTACTTGAAAATCCAAAGGTTGAATGTTATTACCTCGAGGTAATGAGGGTGGACGTCGCTAATTTCTATTAGCATTGCCAACATTATCATTGTTTTCATCCACTGCTTCTATATGGATCATGCAATAGGATGCAAGAGTGTCATTCTTGTGAAATAAAAGCGTTCATATTTTCTTGAAGTTTTCTTTCCTCGTGCCCCATGATGGACACCAAAAAAATGTTGGTGTTACAATTTATACCTCTAGAGTGCATATTGGCAACAAACAACTATGCATAGTGTGTAATGACTGCTCTTCAAATTAGGAGGGGAAGCTCCCTCTTTTGCTGATATGCGTGAAAAAGTAAATGATTAAATCCTATCTTTTTGACTCAGCTGGAAGAGGCATAAGGTTAAGAAACCAAACACATTGCAACTAAGGATTTTCTCTGGTTTTGTGGATCTTTAACTACAACTAGGAAAACACTAAACTATCCTATTTCCTCAAGAGAAACATAGCATGAGGACTTAGGAGTAGGGAATTGGTATACAATAATATTTAAGTCAAGATTTCCAAGGAGATGATGACACCTATCTGAGGTGTAGGCTGAAAGAAAGATTATTGGCACTACATCAAACAACAATATTTATTTCTAAATTCCTAAGGAGGAGACGACTCCTGTCCAAGGTGTAGATATGAAACAAAGATTATTAATCATGACAACACACGATAAGCATTACTTCTAAATTCCCAAGGAGATGACAACACCTATCTGAGGTGTAGATATGAAACAAAGTTTATTAATCACAACATAAAATAATAAATGAGACAACAAATTGTATAAACGAGACATGCACACAATGAACGATCAAATCGACAATTATATTTAATCTAAGGTGAAAAGGTACCATAATAATAACATTCAAGTAAGGCAGATCAACTATTTATTATCACAATAAAAGTTCTTGAACAGATATAGAATACCAATACTATAGGTAAGGTTTTCCAACATGTATGCTATAACATGCAAAATTTAATTACAAATGAGCAAGAATGCTCATATTTATGGACATCAAAGGTGTAGGTAACCCTAAAATCACCTTGAGTCAACACTAGTCTTGCAAGCATGCAAAATTTATTGCTAAACCTAAATAAATGAAACTATACAGTTAACTGGAAAACTACCATCAGTTAACTAAAACAAAACTAAGCTAAATGGACATGTGCAACACATAAGTCCTTATTAATATGCAAGTTAACTAAAAAACTCTGATGTTATTGCAGCTCGGCTTCATACTTCTTTATTTATTTGTGATTCTTTAATGGCAACATATCTCTAAGATGGTCAACCTCCTTTAATATTATTTATTATTTGTAATTGATTTTATGGTGGCTGACCTTGTCCTTGAAAAGGTGCAACCCCTCTAAGCAAATGTATATATAGAAGGTCACATTCTCTCATTTGAAGCATCAAGCAAGTTTGATTCCTTCCTACAAGCAAGTGAATTCTATCAAGAGCAACTCCTTCTATCAATGTGAATTTCTTCTAGGGCAAGTGATCTTATCAAGAGAAAATTTGTGTTCAAGGAAGAGTAGATTGTTCTTATTATTATAGCCATTGCTAGTGCTGAATATTGGCCTTGTGTGTGGCCTCATTGTAAAGAGATTCTGTTTCATTACCATATATAAGAGACATCTTTGTTGCTGGGTTTTTCTCCCTCAAGAGGAGGGTTTTCCCAGGGTATTTTCTGTGTTCATGTGTCTGATTTTGAATTAAATCCTGCTTACATAATCTGATTATAAAAACTAACACGGTATCAGAGCAGGTCCAAGAAAAGATCCGATCAGATTTAAGCAGTCTGAGTGAAATGTGAGGTCTGGAAAAAGCCGCATGGGACATTTCTATTCATGAAAGTCTTCACTTGGTCATACAAAGCTGACATGAAGGAAATCGTGCCTGTTGAGAGCAGCAAACAATAAGTATTTCGGGCCTTTGGAAATTGATCATGATGATCGAATTAAAGGATGCCATTACCAGGTTGGTTGAGTATTCATACCAGCTGAAGCTACCTGTAAAAGGCATGAAGAGCTCACACATTGTTGATTCTAGACCACGCAAGAATGTTGAAACTGCTCTTCTCGAATTAGAATATTATTATATCTTCCTTCAGGGGTTGTGGTATTTTATTCTGGTGCGTCTGAGGACCTAAGAGGGAAATCTCTTCTTCCTTCTGTCGATGGAGACATTCTCTCAGTCTGATAAGCTGTTGACACATCAATTTGATTGATGAAGATGACGAGTCCCAGCGTTTAGAGTTACCTCCTGCTCGAGACCAACCTACCGATGGTGTTGGGAGGCTCGATTTTTTTTTTGTGACTTGATGGCTATGTCGCTGGGTTCCATTGATGCTCTGCTAATGGGCGCTCTCATCACCAAGTTCGGGTTCTAAAACAGATGCGAAAAGAGATAGATAATTATTATGTTCACCGGGAATAAAATTTTCAAAAATGTTATTATCTGACTGTTGTCGGGAGATTGCATTGGCATTAATCTGATCTTTGGGAGGTCACAATAGGTGTGCAGATTATGAGGTCGGATGACTGATTCCTGGGCGTTCAAGTGCACAATCAGAGACTTTGCATCAAATGTTTAATTTGAAGTCATTATCTTGCATTTCCAAGGACATTGAGCATAGTAAACCCTAGGTGAGGTGATTTATGTGCATTCAATGAAAGTATGGCATTCAAGAAAAAGGGATGTTTCACCTTGTTGTCTCTAATCACTGTTTCAGACTCAATTCTTTCATTTTTAGGGGGCATTGGAGGTCCATAAACCTGGTCGTTGTGTCCATATTATCCTACGTGCTTCCAGAGGTGGTCTTTCCTATGACTGCGTGAGAATTTAAGGTGGAAATCTGATGGAGTCTGGACGACTGGCACCTCAGATTAAGTTATTGTTTATAGCAGCATGGCTAGAGTCATATTGAGCATCAACAACCCTTCACATTCCTAGGCGAATTCATACCCAGAATTGTTGTTTCGGAAGGAATTGTTGTTTTTGTAGGCTATACTAAGCTGAGTCAGTATTCAAAAACAGAATTAATATTACAGCACTTAAGGAAATTCAGAGAATAGTATTTTTGTTTGTGCTCTTGCAATTTCCTTTCTTCTGGGTTGAAATTTAGTCTGCTGAGTTGTGCAGATCTGATGTCATTTATTTATCGTGCGTGTGTAGTAAAGATCATGTTTTCTCTTGAAAAATGATTTTTGGGATGAGATCCTTTGAAGACACCTTTCATTCATTGTGAGATGTTCATGCTAAGTGTGAAGATCTTTGAGTGTGACTCTGAGATGAAAAGAGAACTGCAAATTCGTTGTGATTGGATGTTCACATCGATAACATTCTCTTTATGCATGGACTATGATGGTGTCTTGAAAGGCCTGATTCTATGTTGTATATGTTGGCTGCATAATGCATCTAAGAAATCTGAGTTGAGCAGATTATCTTTTGTTGTACTGAGATTAGCACTCTTGAGAGGAGCAAAAGATGGAAGAAAGATACATAAGAATTCAATAAAGATAAGTTTCTTTATCCCTTCATTCTGATCTTTTGATATTTGCTACTTATAGGTTGATTCTTATATATAAACTATTAAGAGATAAGTATTTCATGCTTTGATTAATGTTCATGAATCTTTTATATGCTATATCATTGGGATAGTGAATCTTGTATGCTTCTAGCTTTGGTACTTCTCCTTGAGATGGTTTTATAAACTATTATATCTCTCTCTAAAATGCTTCCAGGACGAATCAAGGAGCAAGAGGGTGATGAGAAATTGCTTAGAGAGGAAAAGCTTGAGGCATCATGTGAGGAAGTCATGCCAACTGAAGACATGATCAAGCATGGAGTCTTAGCTTATAGCCATGGGAATGAGTTGATGGTTGGGGACATCTCTTAAAGACGAAGAACCTATTCAGGTTGTCATTGTGATCAGTTACTTCAAAGAGGGCGTTAAAATCCGAGGATTCAAAGCTCGATTTGAGAGCATGTTCGAAAAGAAAAAGGCTTGAGGTCTTGAGATCTATCAATGATAGGATTTCACTTCCGGAGGATTTCTCTGCAATCTCAGAGGCAGGGATCAAGAGGGAGTTTTGTGTCTCACTAAGATGAAGTGAAGGTTGCAGTGTTGCAAGGCCCATGATAAAATCCTTGGAAGATCTCTTCAGTTGCTGAGAACAAAATTGCACTGAATTTGACATTGGTAGCTCCGCAAACCTATTCAAAGTAGAGTGATCTGGGATGAGGTCAAGAGGGACAGTCCTAAACTCTCTATAGCATCAGAGGTGTGCGCTGGAAAACATTCTCTAAGGTAAGCGTTGCAGGCAATCTTGGATGAAGAGGTCAAAAGGTTGATGCAAGTACTTGTAGATTCAAAGGGAGCCTACTAAACTTGAAGAAGATGGTGATCTAGTTGAGCCTCTGGAACCAACTGATGGTTAGGCATTGTTCCTGGTTCTCTATGTTGATGATCTATTTCTTACTGGAGAAGAACACCTCATTATCAAATGCGAGGAGTTGGCTTCAGAATTTGAAATGAAGGATCTTAAGTACATGCACTACTTCCTTGGTTTAGAAGTATGGCAAAGGCCTAATGAGATGTTTCTGAGCCAAGGGAAGTATATAATAGACATCTTGAAGAGATTTGGTATGATGGATTGCAAATCCATTTCCACACTAATGGAGACAAATTTTCAGAAGCTTAAGGAGGCTACAGCTAGTTCAGATCTAGCGGATCCTACTATGTACAGGCAGTTGATTGGATCATTGATGTATCTAGTCAATACTAGACTAGATATTTGCTATGCAGTGAGTGCACTTAGTCAATTCATGTGTGAACCAAGGCAAATACATCTAGTTGCAGTGAAGCATATCCTGAGATACTTGCGTGGCACAGTTGGATATGGCTTGAGGTATTCTTCTGATGTTGACTTGGAGCTGCATGGATATACTGATTCCGATTGGGCAGGGTGTGTCACTGATCGAAAGAGCACCTTTGGATGTTGTTTAGGTTTAGTGTGATGAAATCTGGTGTAGCAAGTAGTGATGATGTACTGAGTACAGCAGAGGTTAGTATATTACCTTGTGTGGCTTAGCTCCTTGCGGTGTGTTTGGACAATCAATGGAGACAACTATCATTCACTATGATAATCAAAGGCATGTGAAGCTTTACATCCTCCCTATGTTTCATGACAAAACTAAACATGTTGAGATCAAATACCACTATATTAGAGATATGGTATTGAGGAAAGTGATCCAGTTGAAGTACATTAGCATTGATGAGCAAACGACAAATATTCTCACCAAACCTCTCTCCAGAATAAAGTTTGTGTACTTTTGAGACAAGCTTGGTATTGTGGAGAATGAAGCCCTGGTTGAGAGGGAGTCTCAATATCAGTGATCTTCTATGATTTTCTTTAATGCATTTCTCTCTGTTAGAGATATTTGAGGTGTAAGCCCTTGTTAATGCATTTCTCTTTGAGAGATTTGGTGAAAGCCCTTATTTCCACCCTTTGGGAGCCATGGTGGATGTCATGCATCGACTCCATGACAACATGTGAGGGAAGTCTTGTGATGATTTTTTTCTTGTACTTGTGTTTTGACCTGCAGGAGAGCAGTGGTGAGAGCGTCATGGCAATTGACAACATCATGTTGAGTGATGACACTTGTACATGCCATACATGGTTGTAGCCATTATGGTTGATATCATGATAAGGTGATATCTGATATCACATTGAGGTGATATCGTTTCTTTTCCACATATGGTTGTAGCCATTGTGGTTGGCATCACGATGAGGTGACGTGTCTTGTACAGCAAGAAGTATTCCTCCCTAGCTAAGAGGGAGTGTTGATGCTATTGCAGCTTCGGGCTTCATACTTCCTTAATTATTTGTGATTATTTAATGACAACATATCTCTAAGATGGCCGACCTCCTTTGTAATTATTATTTATTATTTGTAATTATTTTTATGGTGGCCGACCTTGTCCTTGAAAAGGTGTGACCCCTCTAAGCAACATGTATATATAGAAGGTCACTTTCTCTCATTTGACAATTAAGCAAGTTCGATTCCTTCCTACAAGCAAGTGTGAATTCTATCAAGAGCAACTCCTTCTATTAAGTGCGAATTTCTTCTAGGGCAGATTGCAAATCCATTGAAGAGCAGATTTGTGTTCAAGGAAGAGCAGATTGTTCTTTGTTATTATAGCCATTGTTGGTGCTGAATATTGGCCTTGTGTGTGGCCTCATTGTAAAGAGACTTGTTGCCATTACTTATATATATAAGAGATATATATTGTTGTTGGGTTTTCCTCCCTCAAGTGGAGGGTTTTTGAGGGTATATGTTGTGTTATTGTGTCTAATTTTGAATTAAATTGATGTGCATTAAATCACGATCATAAAACTAACAAAAACACATGAGAACTCCAACTGTACATAGATGATTCCAAGATAGACATGGCATGATATGTGGATCAACGAGTTAACTCGAAAAGAGGCATCAAGTTAACTGTTGTGTCTAATGTCTATCTTGAAAAGGTGGGATGTCCTGATCTATAGTTCACTGGCTATGATCTCGAGAAATTAACCCCTCCATGAGGTCATTAACTGCATCACCATTTGGAGCACTGATACTCTTTTGAAGAACTCTATGTTTTCACAACATTTCCTCACTGCTCGCCATCTGACTCTACAAGTCTCCACCCATCTTGGTCGTCTCATCAAATAATGTTGACATGACTGTAAGTTGATCCAACCTACAACCAATGAAACCACCATTGAAAATACCATGAATGAGCACCTGCAACTCTGACTGTACGTCAGCGAGCTTGATGTACTCACCACTCTCACGCTGATACTGGAAAGGAACTCGTGATATGAAAGTTCTCACAAACTGGATAGCACTAGTCACCTGTTCTCTACTCTAGTCAACCAACTCTAAAGCAATTGTCTCATGTATTTTTTCCTTAAAGATTAATTATGTTCTCCAAGTAAAAATAGCTTCCTTATCCTCTTCATCAGTGACCGAGTCATATGCCATCCTTAGATGAGAGATCGTGATCTCATTCCATGGTTTTTCAATCGCCAAGTCTCACTCTGAATATTGGATTTGTATGCAAAGTTCATGGGCATTGTACCTCAATTGGTACAATTCAACAAGTATGAAGTGACCCCTTGTAAAGAACTCCTCACAGTCTTTCAAGCGCTTCCCGTATACAACCAGCCAATTTAGCAAATTTTTCTCTATTGGTAACTCCAAAATTTGAGGGAGAAAAGTGATGACATTCTCAGTGTTGTGCATAAGGTTGGAGATATACTCGCGAAGCTGTTGAATTTCAGTCTTGAGGGCTGCTTTATCTTCTCTATCCTTTATGACTCTCTCCTTTATCCTTTTTTTTGTAACTTAGAGGAATTCAGCGTCTGCTTCGCATGTGCTTCTACCAAGGTTGACCTTTATTAAGGTGAAGTCTTCAACTTCTACCTCGTCTAAATTCCTGTCCTCTAGCAGTGCAATGGTCTCAACTATGATTTCCTTGTCAACGTTCCTCTCAAAATGAACTTGCTTCTTTATCCTTTTTTTCTGGCGTGTCCTGGTAGACATGATCAAAATTTGAGAAGTCTAGTTTGTAAGATAACTACCTCCTCTTCCTACCCAATTGATTCTCAAGCCAAAATGAGATTTGAATAATCTCACTGGAAGGATCAACGCTAGTCATAGGAACTCCTAATGAGTGTGTATGTGTGAAAGCATTGCTACACGACAACAAGTCTAGTTCCAAGTCAATGTGATCTAGAGCTGGAGACTGTTGTGGTGTTGGTGATAGCATGGGAGGTTGTATCTCTACTTTTGGTAAGTTATCAACTAAATTTGTGGAAAATCCCACATGTTCTTTCTGGTCCAAAACGACAACTGGTGCTTTTCCTTTTGAATGTCCTGACACTTTGCTTTCCTTAGGACAATTACTCCTTTTGTTTTGTTTGGGCTTTGTCTTTGACATGGAAGGTAGTGAAATATCCACCAGTGGCGGCTCTGTATTTGGCATGGCTTCCCTCCTCATCTTCTTGATCTCCAAGTAGAGTATGCTATTATTGACAACCCTACTTGAGCTTTCCTTTACAGATTTGTATTCCTTGGAAAATCAATCAACAACTGGAAGTGGCTATGTATCAACCTATTCTTTGAAAAATAGTGGAAGTGTATCCCCATCATCATCTGACAATCCTCCCACATCCTCTAACATGAAGAAAAAAATTTGTGAGAGGTTGAACTTGTTGTAACTGCACCGACGCACCTCAAACTCATCCTCGCAGTTGACCTAGTAGTCTTCCATAGAAGACTTGTGATAAGAGAAACCACCAAGGCATGTTGAGTAATAACCCCAAGGGTCATATGAGTGTCTCTCAACAAGGTGTTTAAGATTAAATATTTCTAACTCATGGCCCATAGCCTTGTAGTCAATTGTTGTCTTGCACTTGTAGATTCCTATCTGTAATGGAAAATTGGAAGTCGTCTTGCATTTTTTGCGCAGATGTGAGTGAACATCATACAACTGCCATATAAACTCCATGAAAACCACCATATCCATAAATTTAGATGTAGGTATAGGTAGGGAACTGAATGAACCATTCTACCCATTCTACCATTGTTGCTTTGGCTTCCTCGGAGATACACACATGTAGCTCCTGGTCTAAGTTCCTCATTGTGTACATCAAAAATACTTCCTACTCATGCTTGTAGTGTCACTCGAATCGTGTGAATTGAAGTTGGTTGTAATATTGATGAACTTTTTATACACTGAGAATTCCCACATTGTTCAACCCTCTAAATTGGCCCTAGAAGGAAATCAGATACACGAGGTATGACCACATGTGAATCTCGTGAGAAACCATGAAGCAAGTCATCTGCTTGTGCAGAACATCGTTGATCAAAGAGTCCTAGTCATAATGCTACCTTTTGTAAATAATCTGAGCCATGATGTAATACATCCAAGGCTAGAATTTATTGGCATCTGCATGACCAGAAACACAATTAAGAAGGGTAATCAAAATCGTGTACTTATTGTTGAACTCTCCACGACCCACATTCTTTGGCAAGCTAACTTTCTTCTGTTTCAGCCACCTTTCTACCATTTTACTCTAACATTTGTCCTTATCAACAATGATTCCTTCTCACACAGATCCATGGTAATGACCAAACTGTTCGGAATCTGAGGAATACCAAAACACTTCACAATGTCCCTGGGCTTGATACTGAAAATCACTCATCCATCTACTGATTTAATTTATCAAGTAGTAGAATTGTAATGCTTTACACAAGACATTATGAATTCTATACACTAGACTGTGGTGGGAAATGAAGCCACCTATAGTAACTTGGATTCTTCAATGTTCTAGAGTGTAATCTAATTCATTCCTAATGCATTCAAGTCAACCTCTAAATCCACCTAATGCATATCTATGTCAATCATTCTGATGAAATCATGAATTAAGACCAACTTGGTCTTGAATTCAGTCTATATGAACTGCATTTTGAAAAAATCACCCATTGACTGTAAACACAACTATTTTCTAACAATTTTCTATGGAAGGCTAAAAATGACTCTTGATGAGGCTAAAAATAGCTTGTTGGGGGGCAATTTCATGAAAAATTTTGATACGTGGGTTTATGTAGAGAAATTGATTCTAAGAAAACCCACAATGTCAGAAATTCAAATAAACATAGTTTAGCTTGACATGCATAGACCTTTCAGTCGAGAACTACAGGGGTTTTTAGGGTTTTCGGGGGCAATTTTTCTCAAGAAAAACTAAAATATGGGTTATGTGTAGAAGATGATTCTATGCCAACCCAAATCCTCCATTTTTCAAAATACTGAATTTTCCTCCACCTTGCAAAGGAATTTCCAGAAAAAAAACAAAGCTTCAAAAAGTGAAGCTACGAGGCAATTTTTCCTGAAAAATTCTAATAGATGGGTTTTGTAGAGAATGTCGTGCACAACACACCCAAATGATCAAAACTGTGAGAAATTCTATATACTTGGATGCGCGAGAGAAAACCTAAGACAAGGATAGAATAAATAAGACAAAGAAAATAGAAGTTATATTCTGCCTCTTCCTATCCTTGAATGAAGTATGCCGAATAATCTCGAGTTGTATCTGCGAAGAACTCTAAAAAATAACACCTGTAGCACCTTCAAATTTTGCTTGCACGAGAGAATACCTGTTTGTGCTCAACCTACTTCATTAAACAAAATGAATATTAAGCCCTAAATTGGGTGCCACCTCCATACAATTCAATTTAAGTTAACATGCAAAACTAAATTTGCCTCTTTGCAAGAAAAAAATGATGTTTGAAACTGAAGAATTTAATATTATTATATTCAGTTAACTGATTCCACCTTTTTGGGTTGGCTAGAATATGCATACTGATTCCAAAAATTCAAACTTTGACTTTCTAGGTGCCCTCCTTCAAAAGTTGAGATTTTTAGCTAACTTCCTATTTTTTAGCTGCTTGAAAACATCACCACAGCCTCTATTGAACTCTAATTTTTGGATGCTTGGTTGATCCTAGAGCTAAGCTGACACATCCACTACGTAGTTGGGACAAGTCTGATGACATGTCACTAGGAGCTGCAAAAGCTAAAAATTGAGTCTGATGACTCAAAAACTAGGGCACCTTTTCCCAAAAGGGTGCATATGACACCAGACAGCCATTTTCCTGATTTGCTTCACCGTGCTTCAATTTTTCATTGCCGCTGAATAATGACTCTCGTTAACTATATGTTGGATCCATCGTGTAGCTAGAAGAATTCCACAAATAATGACTATATATGGCATGTGAAAGTTGAATTAAGGCCCTCAAATGCAAGGGTGCCCTTGGCCTGCAAGGGCGCAATTACACTCTCGAAAATAATTTTGTAAATTGTAACTTTCATGAAACACTCCACTTTGACCCTCACTACTAGGAGCTGGATTGCTCCGATGTGCACACTGATGATCTCATGGTGTAGATGAAACAACTTGGAAAAGATGTTCCTGGAAGTGACTAAGCTTGAAAACTGATTCTAAGACCTCCAATAGAAGGGCGCCTTTTCTAAGGAAGGGTGTAAATTCCATACAACCATTTTTACGCTTGTTTTCATCCTTCAATATTCTTAAGTTGAGTCTTCATCCATGAGCATTTGATGGATCTCGAGGGTTAGCTTGATTGGATTCGATGGATAGCTTCGGAGGGTCACGCGGATCATTGAATGACAACTACAAACCTCATCTAACTAACCAAAGGCTAGAGTACCTACGGCTTGTAAGAGGTAAGGGTACGGCATTTTCACTTTTATTTTCCTTTTGTTTTATGTGCTCTTTGGAACAACTGTCATGATCACTCAACGTATCTTATGAACTTGCGAACAGATGCATTGCGGAGCTGGGCTGAATCAGAAGAGATTCCTTAGAAATAGATTTTACAAATTCCATCATCTAATAGGTCTAATTCAAGGGGGCCCTTGAGCTACAGGGGCGCAACAACTAAAATTTGACTGTTTTCTCTGACATGTAAATCCTCGGTAACTTCTGCTTCTGCCTTCAATTGTCAGAGTTCTACAAATTTGATGGACTCGCTTGATCACTTGTTGGAAATTTGACAAAATTATGGAGAGAATGAATGTATTTGCAACCACTTATAATTGTATTTGGGCCTTCAAATTGAAGGGCGCTCTTGGCCTGTAGGGGTGATGATTTGCTCCAAGAGTGATGTTTTTCTCCATTTTGTACTTTGCGAACACTATATTGCTTGCTGAGTTGACCACGTAGAAGCATTATTGCCACTGAGACACGTGCGTGACTGTATTTTACCATTTTTATGTGTACAGACACTGCAAAGTTGACTTGCATGTTGATTGCACAAGCGTCTCCCACGTAGTAAGGCGTAGTGTTTCTAGACTTAGAATATTTTTTCTATTTTTTGCCATTTGAAAATCCCTTCTGTCATGAAGCAAAATTTTTAACACCTTTCTTAGCAAGATCTTTTTGTTTTTGAGTTCCAGGGCTAATATTTTGACACCTAGTACTAGCCAAGCTGCTATTGATAACCTTGGAGTCTAACTTTTTCTCTGAAAAGTAAAAACTACCCACTAGGCTTAAACTAAATTTTAACTAAAGAAGCCAGAGCTTCCTCTTGTGATTGTGATGTGAAATAAGCTAATCAAAATTAATTTCAGCCAATTCTGACAAGTTTCAAATTTTTAGGGTTTTTGACCTAAAAATAGGGGTCTGAAAACCCTAATTTTCAAATTTTCCAAATTTTGCTACTATCTTACAGAATCACACTAACTAAAAGACCATACTTGATTTTCCCAAAAACTAAGTTTTGACAACCCTTTTACAAGATTTAGACCATTTCAAGCGAAATGCCTTAGTGAAGTAAAAAATTTGGTTTGGTACAACAAATATCACACATAAGAGTGGAGAAATAAGTAATAGGTTGACCATTAACTTCTTGAGATTCCTAATGGAAAATATATTTGAAATATTTTAGGGGTAGCTATTTGAAGTGAATTTATGGTCATTCATGGTTTCCTTTCAATGTATGGATAAAATAAAATATGTGTGTACATGGCAAGAAATTTTATTCGGTGTTGTAGAAGGATTAAGTTAGTCATATAATTTATTTTGGCTTATTTTACCGAGTCTTTGAGAAGACTCATTTTTTACAATTTTTTTTTGCAAACCTAACAATCACAATAAATATTTCAAAAAGATAAGTTTTTGAAGCCCTTTAAGGAATTGTAGATATCAAAAAGATAGAGGTAAATTATGGAAAGCTTTGGCCTTTCAATAAAGCAAACAATATTCCCTATATGAAAGGTTACTTAGAACTTCTAAAAAAGTACAAGAAGTACCCAACCAAGACATTGGAGAATGACCTAAACTTCCAAAAAGGTTCAAGATTTCATGTTAGGTACAAGGAAGACATCTCAACCATAGAGACAATATGGAATGAAAATGACTTGGGTGCTGAAAGCGGGATCTTATAAGCAGTTTTTGGTAGAGTATTATTTTTTTGGTATTTGGTCTCTATATCAGTTTTATGACAATTTAATAAGGTAGCGAAATATATATGTATATATGTAAGGCTGTAATAAGACAATTAGGAAGATGAAAATGTATTGATACATAAATACAGTACTGTGATAAGACCTTATGTGGTCTACTAACAACTAGATCTATTGCTTTTGATATTTATTTTGTAAATTCTATGTATATATGATCTTTAATATAAAAATATGTGTGTACAAGGTAAACTATAATAAACTAGAAATATAATTTTTCAACCATCTAACATCTACCCATCAAAACTGCAAAAATATTCTTTAGTGTTATCACGTTGTAATCCTCTAATAGGATATTTATTAATCCTTAAACAAAAAAATGTTTAAAAAGGGTAAAATAATATTTTTTTCTTATCATTGTCATGTAAGACTAATTCAATGTATGAGACCCTTTTAGTAGATGCCCAAAAGAAAAGTCCATTCCCATTTACAATTATATATTATCCTATGTATAGAGTGTTGAATGAACAAGACAACTAAGAGGGGGGTTGAATCACTTTTAGTAAATTAAAACATGAAAACCCTCAGCAATAATTAGATCCACATGCATTCATTAAACCCTTAATCTATTAAAGAGATTAAACATGAAATGTAGATAACACAAACTGAAATAACAACACCATACACAACAGAAAAACATATTTACGTGGAAAACCCAATGAGGGAAAAGCCACGGTGAGGATTAGCTCACAATATAAGTAATAGAAAAACCGGTACAAGGGCTCATTGCCAAAATAGGGCACACTATAAAAAAGGGCTCACAACTAGGGCTCAATGCCATAGAAAGAAAACAAGAAGATAGAAGATAAATGTTACAAAGAGAAAAGCTTCTCAATGCA
Source organism: Sequoia sempervirens (assembly GCA_007258455.2). Lineage (NCBI taxonomy): Eukaryota > Viridiplantae > Streptophyta > Pinopsida > Cupressales > Cupressaceae > Sequoia > Sequoia sempervirens. The sequence continues at coordinate 922 of VDFB02180653.1, read as the reverse complement.
ACAAGGAGTCTACCACAATTGCTCCAACACTTTCACAACCTTGTATGAAAGATTTTGGACACCTTCAACTCACTGCCTTTAGGAATTAAAACACTTGAAATTCACACTAGTCTGCTCAAATTCGCATCACATACATCACTCACATCAATCTCACATGATAGCAAATTTTTTAGACGGGGTATGAGGGCGACTCTCAATGAGTTCAATTTTCATAGAGCTCTTAAGGGTAGGGTTTTCAATCAACTTGAGGGAAGGGTTACTCTACGGGGACGTGGCCAACACATATTTATAGATAGAATAGATTAGGCCCTAGTGTAATAGTGGATTTGTGCCATTGGTTAAGCTCTGACTTAGAGAAGAAAAGAGAAAGAAAGGCAGGTTAATCTTCTCAAGGTGTCAAATATGGTTAAGAATTGGGAAGTGGTAGCCATGAATTGACTGGAAGCGACCTTCAAGCGTGAAAAATTCATCACAAAATAACACACATTGTGCTGTGGGGAGGAAGTAAAACCATAGAATAACCATTCTGGAATCTCTTAGCCTTCTCTTTATCCTCAAAAAAATTCTCAATATAATCTTGGTGTTTATTGTTACTTACCTTTGCCACCTTTTTTCCTTCATAGGCTAGTCCCATCGCCTTACCTATAAGCTTCATGTCCACTTTGAAATGGAGATCACCCATCTGCACCTTGTCATCCTTCCAGGCATTAGAAAACTTATAACTCAACTATTTATTATACCCATTCATGGCAGCAAAGTACAGGGTAAGCCCAACTCTCTCGAATAGCCCCCATAGCTCTGAGTTTTTTTGCAGAGAGTCATACTTGCACGGCTTCATTCCCTTCCTTGGACCTCCCATGGCATTTTATTTATACTGATAATTTTTTCAGAAGGAGAAGAAACTCATTTCTTTGCACGTTGT
>VDFB02180652.1:0-53627 GCA_007258455.2 Sequoia sempervirens | reverse complement strand
AATATTCATTAAAAAATTATTAGAAAAATTATGCATCAACTAGATGTTGTTAGCTAACTTCTGACTGTAGTGATTTTAAAAATACTACAAAAAAGTTCACTGTGCTCAGGTCGTACAAGAGTTGCTATGCTATGTTTTTCTGACAAAAACAACACCAATTTATGTACATCCCTATTTTGAACCCCTTAATATCAACAATTTTAAAAATAAATTAGTGTTTTAGTAAGTAGACTCAGAGCACTTCAATCCTTGTTTTTGTTCCATCTCAAAATTTTGAGTGTAACTATCCTCAATTTCACATCCAAGGTTAGCATTTCCTGATTTCAGAAAAAAAGTGGCCACTTAAGCCCCCTTTTTGGGAACCATCTTGGTACACTTACCCACCTTTGTGGGACTAGTGAAGTAGTGTCAATAAGGTTGAAGGATCTAAGAAATACACACATAAAACAATGAGTCCCTTGTAGTAAGTAGGAAGTCTATAGGGCATTGTTTGATTTTATAGAAGGATGCTCATGAAAGGAATCTTCAAGTGATAGTGAGTGAGTTGTTTGAGATTGCAGCCGAGGGTGCAATACCCAGTCTTAAAGGAAGTTAGCAAAGCAGTAAATGTGCAAGAAAATCGAATCGTACACAACAAACAATTCACAATGTTATCTTCCATAATGCCTTGAGTTTGAAGACAAAAATTCATTGTATCTTCATGATGAAAGTGGTGACCTTAATGGTCAATCACTGGCAACCATGATTTTAAAACATGCTATTGTGCTTATGGAGGCAACATTTTAAGCAAGGCAGTGAGTGGTGGTTTGGAACAATGGCAGGTATGAAGGACTTGCTTTATATGCATACTATGCAGTCTAGCTTAAGATAGCGTTCTTAGAAGAGATTGAAGGTGGATTATGGAACTCAAGGGTTACCATGAAAAGGATTAAAGCAAAGACTGAGATCTATTTAAAAGCCACGGTCATGAAGATATTAAAGATGTCACATGCAAAACCCTAGTAGCTGGAGTAATGAATACAGTGCCAAAGAGGATAGTGTGCTGGGGCAGATTTAGGAGATCTCCACATTATCTAATTATAGGGAAATACATCATTTATTTATTTTTTTAATTAAAAGAAATCATTCTAAACCCTATATAGGATACATTGATACTTCAAAAGCCTCTGAAGGAATTTGAGATTATGCAAATATATGTCAAGTAACATTCATAAGGTTTAGAAAATCTTGATCACTCTCTAGAATAGCCCATTAAACATGGGTTGTGCTTGAATGCACTACATAATTGATATAACACAACCACTCTGCATATCAACCAGAGTTATAGGCTCTTTATTGCAGCAAGAGGTAATCACTCTTCGATCATGCTATAATTGCATCCTAACCTGTTAAACTTGAGACAACTTGAATGCACCCAATGATGATTGACACCTACATTATACAACCTGAATTAACTACATTATATGAGTGCCTCCATTTCTATCACAACATAGCCACATCAAACTCGGGTCACACATGAATACATCCTATATTTTTTATAGCACAACTATGCCACATGACCAATAGAGTTATGGATCACATAATTACAGTCACAAGAATTTGTTCCTTGGTTGTGATCTTATGGTGATTCCACACAACAAAATCTAGACATGAAATTCTCAAAACCCTTAACCTCTAAAAATGAAATTTGATGAGATGTTGCTTTAAAATATATTTTCAAACATGGAACTACAAATCTGACTTCACAACTGAATTTTACAAAAAGACAATGACTACCCTCAACCTGGCGATATCTTCTTGAATTTTTTCTGATTTTTCCCAAGAAAATCATCCTTAGTTCTCCACAAACTGTCTCAAGTAGAGCAAAACATTGTCGCAATAAATCAGGCACGAACTCACTTTTCTTTATGTCGGCCACAATTTGATTTTTTTCTATTTTTCATGTTTGTCAAAAATTTGACGAAAATGATAGCCGACATATCGACGAACCCCAGGTTTGTCAAAATTTAGACGAACATTGGGGATAAACTTTCAAAAAATTAAAAATACACAAGCACCCGGCGAACATCGAATTTTACATATTTTGTCGGATTTTGCAGTCAAATGAGTTAGTAGTTGTATGTATTGTTGCAAGATTTCAAGTTGATCCGAAGGAATCTCATGTAACTGTTGTAAAGAGAATTTTTAGATACTTGAAAGGAACAATTGACCTTGGCCTATAGTGTCCTAAAGATGATGATCTTACCTTGAGTGCCTTTACTGATGCTGACTGGGTAGGAGATGTAAATGACAGGAAAAGTACAAGTGGTGGAGCATTTTTCTTGGGTAAGAAACTAATTTCATGGCTGAGTAAGAAACAAAATGCAATTTCCTTATCTACTACTGAGGCAAAGTATATTGTTGTTTCTAATAATTGTACTCAAGTCTTGTGGATGAAGAAAATGTTGAAGGATATCAGAGTGGTGTATGATGAACCGATAGCTATATTCTATGATAACTCAAGTGCTATTAACATTTCAAAGAATCTGGTGTTACATTCAAAGGCAAAGCATATATCTATTAAATTTCACTTTTTGAGAGAGAAGGTAAGTGAAAAGGAAGTAAGACTTGAATATGTGCCTACTAAGGAGAAAATTGCAAACATCTTTACCAAGTCATTTCCTAAGGATACTTTTGAGTATCTTAGAGGGAAGTTAGGGGTGATTACCCCTCCTAATCAGAGCTAAGGATGCAATGTGTGCATTAGTCCGTGGACTTCATAGTCATATCTTGTTTTAGACTGATGTTGTGGTGGTTGTTATTCAAGGGGAGTATTCAGATGTTCAGATGTTTAAATATGTGGTTCAGAGCTTTTATAGAAGAGATATTTGAAATTGATGTCAAAGAGGGAGAGAAGTCATGTGAAAAATAGTATGGGGAGAAGAGTCAAGTGGAAGAGTTGAGGAGAAAATAAGTCAAAACCTAAGGGAGAGTAAGTGTCAAGAGTTAGTTGTGTTGATGGTTTTTTTCACATCATGTGTTGCCATCAATGCCAAAGGGAGAGATTGTTGGATGTTGTGGTTGTGTTGCTGATATGTGGTTGGCATTGATGTCAACACTATTAGCATTTGTTCACTTGAAGCTGTATATGTTGAGGATATTGAGAAAATTGTAATAAAGAAGTTGTAGGTTGTCATTGGTGAAGTGAAGTTCAGTGTGTCAGAACATTCTATACGTTGATGATCAGAGGTTGTGGACCAAATGGTTTGTTGCTGAGTGTATCTATCTTATCCATGTCAAGTTTCAGAGATCCACATGAAGATTTGATCGAGTTATGAATATTTTCATTATGACAGTTTTTTTGTGTTCTTTAGTCGATGTTCCTAATTGAAGATGAGGCTATTTCTATTAGTTCAGTTGTTGCGGATGCTTCTCTACTATTTCATGTTGTTTTTGGATTTCTCTATATCTTGCTCTATCTTTGTTGCATGTCCGCATTGATCGTTGAGCTTGTGGCTAGCGAATTTCTTTTGCATGTTCATGTTTTTCATGTTCTTGGCTGACATGGTGGTTGTAGCGTGTTATGGATCTTCGAGGCATAATTAATTCAAGTATTTTCATGTTGAATATGTTGTTTTGGGTCATCACTAAGTTGTGTCCGACTTTGGTTGATTCGCATTGTAAATCTTTAATGTTTTGGGTCGATAATTTATATTCATTTTATTGTTCTTGTTGAAGCTGACTTGAAGGGATGAAATTTCTTGTTCCATATATATACGAATGATTGTTTATTCGAATTGGATAATGCTTAGTGTGCTCCTATGTGTGTATGTGTGAATATCATTCAAAGGCAGAGCGGAGTGTGATGAAGTGAGTAGAAGAGTGAAGAATTGTGCTTAACTGGAACTGTAATCAGGCATGAGCAGATGCTATTTTCTCAGTTCAAAATCCAGATGGTTGTAATCTTAATCTCTTTGTATGACAGTGTGTCTTCCATTGTAATTGAGCAGTGAGCTCTAGGAAGTGCGCCCAAATGCATGTGCATTCCCATATTTCATTCTTTATACTTTTAACAAGGTATAATCTTGTTGATTGACCTCCACTGTGGTTTTTCCCCTAACAGGGTTTCCACGTAAAAATCTTGGTGTTATGTGTGTTTCTGTTGTGTTGTTGATTCAAACTTTCATTGATATTGATCAGATCTAAGAATAAGGATTAATTAAGTAAAAAAGTTTGAAATTATGTGACAACTGATTCACACCCCCTCTAATTTGCATGCCCTTGTTTTGCAAAACATTTTGTGCCTCTAGCTTAAATCGCATTTGATAGGTACAATATTTTGTGAGGAGTAATGATAAATAAAAATGACCCTTGTTTTATCATTGAAGCCTAAGGGCCAATCCCTAGGAGTTCTTTTATAATGACATCTAGTTTGTAGGTAGTAAAAATAAAATTTTCCATGATAAAAAACTCACCTAATGACCATAAAACTAGATCTAGAGACCAATCAAGAATTATGAACGCCCATTGCACTACCACAAATTTTGATATTTTTTTCATTTTGATGATGCTCTATGAACCTGCCCATAAATGCCATAACATCAATTTCAGTCTCAAAACTCACTTGATCAACTTGAAAATAGAGGTGGGGGGTCATTTTAAATTATCAAAGCTTTGTTCAATGCCAAAATTTAGAAATCACAACCATAGTTGAAGATTTTGATGCACAAAAATTATGGTTATTCCACCATCCCGAGGCTTGAAAAGAGGCTTTCTTGGAAAACTAAGTGTCAATATTTCTAAAAGAAAGGGATATAAAAACAAGTTCCAACATAGTTAAGGAAACACTATATAGGAGCTTGACATGAAGTTTGAGCCTTGATATTGACTGCTTCCAAACAAATAATATTGTGCCTTAAGTGATGACCAACTTCTTTATCTTAAAATAAATGTACTTTTGTTTCTACACATGTTAGGCCTAGATTGGATGACAATATATTTCTGTTGATGGTGTTTTCTGCACAGCAACAACTCAGACAGAATGCAATATTCTATCTCTTGAAAGGTTATTTTCAACAACAAATTACTGAAAATCACCCCAAGGTCTCTCGGGTGTCAGGTCATGACAATGCATAAACAAATCAGATAAAATGTGAAGTGCTGGTAATCACAATCGGACCTTACTACAAGCAAACTGTATCTTTCCAGTTTATCAAATTTTGCAATATGATGGTCTCAAATCCTAAATTTAATCAGATGATAAAGAAATAGAAAAAGATAAGGGTCCAAAGATATGATAAGATCTAAACTATTCATAGAATGAGCAATGCAAATGACAGATATTTGGAATGGACCAATCTCAAATAACCAATTCTTGCTTAACCCACAATGCAATATCACAAGAACGGTGCAATCTTCTAAGGTATTTAGATCTTCAAATCATAGATATTCATCCACAATCGAACTTAAGCACAAACAAATATATGGTCCAGGTTGACTTCACTAGCCTACTACAATCAGATAGTTACTGGGAGTATAGACCAGAGATTGCTACAAACATTCCAAATATGAAATCATGAACATCATTCACCACACTAATCTAATTCTCAACATTAAACCTTAAATCTTTAAGCAATTTGAAAGATAGAACAACAAGAACCATGCAAGATAAACAAACACAAGAGATTTCACCAGGAAAACCACAATGCCTTCTATTGTATTAGATCACCAAAATGCTACAACAAGTCCACTGTTCTGTTACAATATTTGCTTCAAGAAACTAACTACTACTTCTACTACAAAATACTCTAGCTCTTTTTTTCTCTTACTTATCTCTATTACTTTCTAGCTCTCCCCTACAATGAGGCAAGAATTCCCTTTATAGCAAATTCGAGACATGTCGGCCCAGCCAAACATTTACAAAAATAAAACAACTGCCCAAAACAAGTCAGCCTTAGGAATTCAAAATAAGGCACACATTAAATGTCGATACATCATCAAGGTCAGCCTAGACACAATCCCCAATGCAACCCGGATCAATACATGCCCTATAATAATAGGGAAGCACAAATCTCAAAAATGGGCATTAACTACCGCCTCCCTTGTCCTTATTCTGATCTTGAACCTTCAAAAATAACTTATCCAGCTCGGCAATAGGTGGCAAAGGCAAAACCCTAAGCCGGAATTCAATGGCACTGATCTCCTCATTTGACTGTTTGACGATTTTATCCCAATCGTCCTTGTGGGCTAGGTATTTATCTATTACCGCCAAATAGGTTGCAGCATCATCCAACTGGTGCTCTGTTATGACATTCTCAGAATCTGGGGTATAAACCTCATGCCACCATTCTCTCAACTGTTCCAGGCTCAGGTACTTAGGAGAAATTTTCCTCCTGCCAGTCATAACCTCAAAAAATGCAATGCATCCATCATAAACTGTAGTTAGCTCACCATCCATCAGCTTCTTTCGCTTCTGAATCTTCTTCATGGCCTTTTGCCAGATCTGCAAAGCCTCAAACCACTCCCAGGGTTCACTAAGTCTGGAGGAAGGAAGGATTCCATCTGCAACCAACTGGTCCTTACCATACCCCATAATTCCTTTAGATTTCTGCAGTAGAAGATCAATATCCTCTTTGTCCTGGGATAATACCTGTTCCAACAAATCTTTAGCTCTGACTGCATCCTTCCCAACTGACAGGACATCCTTTATCGCATTATCCCCTCTCACTTGCACATTCTTCAACCAATCTATTGCAGTTTGAACAGAGGCTTTCATCCTTTCAATCTCAGAAATGGTTTCTTTAGGTAAGAAACCAAGAGTGGTAGAAGAAGATGGGTGAAGGGATTGCAGGGGTTTCATCACATCTTCCAAGCATTTCCTAAGTCTCTCATTTTCTTTTCTCAGCTCATGCTTGGTCTGAGTCTCCTTCCTCAACCTGCCAATTATCATAGCACTGGACCCTTCATACTCCTCTATATCTTCTTCCACAGATGCTGGTCCAAGGTTGAAAGTTTGTACATTGTAATATGTACCAGTGACTTCTTCTTTGGTCTTGTTTGCAGCAGGGGTGGCAATGTGGATAACTCTGTTGTTTACTTCGTCCCTTTCTATTCTTGAAACCACTTTAGCAGCTTTCTTCTTCTTCCCTTTTCCAATTTTAGACAACATCTCATCCCAATCTAAAGGAGTGTCCTCAACAACAACCTATTTTTTCCTTGTGATCTCCTTTTCAAGCCAATCCGGGACAGCAGGGTCTACCCGGATTTCCTCTGTTTTTGCTTCTTCCTGTTGTTTTTCCAGTGTTTCATCCTTTCCTTTCTCAGGAGATTGCTCACCTTGATCATCTAATTCAACTTCCACCTCTTGCACCAGCGATGGGGTTCTGACAGGAATACTTTCTTTTTCAGGTGATCCATTACCCTTGCTACTTGCCAGAGAATTTTCATATTGCACTAGAGGAGAAGGATGCTTTTCTGTCTCTTCAACTTCGAACTCGGCAGCCGCACCAAAGAGCTCTCCTTCCCTGAATGGCTCTGCCTCCCCACTAGCCTCGTGTTCCTCAAGGGTCTCTTGCTCATGCATGCTCGGTGGAGAAGAAGCAGGCCTAGATGGCTCCACAGCTAGTATCTTTGGAGAAGGGTTCATCTCTTGCTGCGGCTCCTTAGGAGGAGTCCTTGATCTCCTCATGTAAACCTTAGTCTTTTCCCCTGAACTCTCCACATCAACAATCAGAGGCTCATCCGTTGAGGTATCTTGACCCTTCTTCATTGAAACCCTCGTTGTCCTTGTCTTCTTTGATGGTGGAGGAGCATCCTCTTCTTCTGGCTTTTCAACTTCCTCCTCCTTAGAAGATTTTCCTATTCTCAGAGCTTAGCTTCTTTTCTTTCCCTTTTGTTTTCTCTTTGGTTCTGGCTCACTGTCTTTTGGGCCTCTGATTTTTATTTTGAAGGGTGAGCTCTTTTTAGCCTTCCCTTTGGGGTCATCTTCCCCGAATTCCTCTGAAGTAGACATGGGATTGAGGTTTCCCATCAAATTAAAGGTATAGGGTACCTTCTCACTCTCCAGCTCCCAAACCTTATGCTTTAACCATGAAGTGGTAAATTTCATGAAAGGGACCATTAGGTCCTCCAATTTCGTGACCTCATCCTCGTTCCAGTTTATCTCTCCAATTGATTTTTCCTTAACAGATTCATAGGTGTGATCTTGTACCAGGTTTCCATCGTCCTCCAGTTGGTCCGGGATCAACTTGACATTGTATTGTCAAATTACATCAACAGGGAGCCTAGAGTACCTCTTCTTTCTTGCTTCAAAATCATCCTTGATGTTGGCCCAATAGTCCTCTAGGTCATCCTTATGACGGTACTCTTTGGTGGCCCTCTTCTGTGCTTCCCCTGTGATATCAAAATTTGTCCTTTTTGAATGGAAGGAGAAACCATAAGCTGCCAATTCATCTCCTGCTGTGTGTGCTGATTGAATAGAAGGGCACACCTCTACTACACCAATTTCGAGAGGAAAATCCCCATCGAAACCAGTTTTATGTTTCTCCTTTTTTACAATGGCATCAAATTCACATATTTGTCTAACAATTTCCAATAATGCAATATGGTCGGTAGGGTACCTAGGTAACCTGTATGGAGCAGCCGGGCATCCATCAATTCTGAGGTAGGAGAAGGTAGGAAACTGAATGAACCAGGCCCCATAATTCTTTATCAACCCCTTTACTCCATCTAAAAACCTGACATGTTCGGCATTTTGAAGCATCCGAGTGATATGCATTGTGAATGCATCATTGACTCTCCTATAATTCTTGTGTCCTAGGTGCAACTCTAGGTATACCTCATAGACTATATCTTGTCCAAATGTCCCCTGTGGACTCAGACCCCTGTATGGGTAGAATCTAGCCAACACATACATCACATATGAAGACATGGTGAACTTCTTGGTTTCTAGGACATCCCTCAGCTGTTTATCAATCATGGTGCTAATAAGTCCTACCCAGTGATAATCGGAACCCTGCTCAATCTTGTTGATCACATGAACCATCCAATTTTCCAACACCCCAGCAGTCTTTAAACCTGCCACTCTGCTCAGAAGTGTGATTGCATCATAGATATCTGACCTAAATTTAACTCTATGTAGCTGCTTGGGTAATTTGGAATAATGTGACTTTGGCTTCTCCAACCAAGAATTGATCATTTGTTGAGCTTTGGTTGGCTCATTCTCATAATATGTCCTGGCCATGTCCATGTTCAGAGCACATACCAAAGGAAAATCTGGCATGTCGAAGGCTTGGGCAATAGAAACAGGGTTGAAATTTGCTAAGACCCTTCCTTCAGTACTGACAACCCTCTGTGTGTCAAAGTCATACTACCGAGCGCACTCCAGTATTAGCTCATAGCATTGGATTGCCGGAGGAAACCCTTCCACATGCACCAGTCCGGATTTCATCATTCCTTTTCTCAGGACTGACAGATCCTTCTGAGCTGTTCTCTCTTTGAACTCCTCATACTGCCACGCTCCAACGTTCGTGTCTGAGACTTCAGACCACACCGAAGATATCTTGCTTTCAGGGAGCTGACACTTGGTGTCTAATCTTAACCTCTCTGCCTTTGAAATGGAAGATCCTTCCATGTCACCCTTAGATTTTCCAGCTGCAGCCTTGCTTGATTCGGCCTGGATCCACAAAAGATCACCATAAATATCCAATTATCATGCATATACCGATCAAAATATTAGCATAAAATCATATAAGGCAATTGAAATCCATCACAAAACACCAATCCTTGAAAATCCAGAAAAATCAAACAATCCGGGAAATCCAGATAAACCGGGAAAATCTAGTCGGGGCAAAATTTCGGAGAAATCCGACCCAGACGGATTCTTGTTGCCAGGACACCATTAGTCAAATAAATCGCTAGTACGGACAAAAGATCATAAGATAATCAGATAATCATGAAATTCATTCATTGGCAACAAGAAATTAGCATTTAACCTTTACTCCATGAATCCTATCTTTGGAAAATCGAAAGAAGAAAAACTAGACAGAAAAACTGGAAAAGTTCGGACAAGAAGGATTTCTGCAAATAATTCAAATATTCTGGAATTCGCTATACCCCGTGGAGTTGGCCGAAGCTGGGAAAATCCGGGTGCACAGAAATTTCGCGGACACCTCAGAAACCCGACAAAAGACAACACGAGAACCAGCAATTGAATGAATCATATAAAACCTTGCCAATTGGGATTCAAATGACTCCAAAATCAACGCCAACCAACAAGATTCGAAATGCACCTGAACTCGAATTTCAAAATACCTAGAATGACTAATCTTCATGGCGAAACGATGATGCCCTAATTTTGAAGAATAAGCTTCCCGCCATGAAAACCAAAATAAACTCAAGGTTCGGACTACTATCCCTAAGGATGAATTATAAGCACTCGGAGTCCTCACAAGGGAAGGAATGGGTTTAAAACCGGTGCAAGATAGACAAAAAAAATCATTGATTCGAGCCGAGCACCACAAAAAACCCTAACCTCGCACAATATAGCAAATGGCAAACCTAGAGGGCAAGAATTTGACCCAGAACACCATCCAAATGGATGCACCTGTCATCTAATGGATAAATACAAGCACACATGGCATGGGTGATGAGGTTTCACGAAAGATGGGCCAAACCCCAATTTGATAGACGTAAAATTGAAACCAAGCATGGGCCGACCCAGAACGACCATCATTCAACTTCAAAAGAACTCAATCATCACGTAAACAAATGGAAGGGCCATCGACAACTTACCATGGATTAACCCAAATGAACTCAAACTCGAGGGAGCAACTACAAACTGACAATGCCCTAGCAATGAAAACCTTAATCTGCGCTCCACCAATCCACACGCAAGCAATCCGAAATCGATGATCAAAGCTCAAACAGGGGATGTGCTCAGACACCGAGGTCGAAAACAAGTGAACAATGAAGTCGAAATGATGCTTAAAAGGTTTTAAATCCACCCATATACGCGTCTGAGCAAAGGTACTTTGGGCATTAATGAGCGACAAGACAAGTCTGAAATTTTTGAAAACCCGAGCCTAGGACGGAATTTCAGGAAGTCCCAAGATACGTGGAAAATCCGGACGAACACAGATTCCGCAGAAATGGTAGAGACCGGGATTTTGATGAAGTTCAGGATTTTGACACAGACCGGGAAAATCTGCCACTACCAGAAAATCTTGATGTCAAGCAGAAACCCGGATTCAGAAGATTAAGCAATGAACAGACAATGAACCAGGATCCAGAGAATCCGCCGGAGCCGGAAAATCCCAGATTCAGGTCAAAACCCAAATTTTCACTAAAAGCCAATTTTAACCAATTCAATCCTAAGGGCAAGACCAATGCCATCAAGACCAACATCTCAAGACCCTAAAAAGACAAATCTCATAAAACCAAGGGTCAAAGTACATCAAAAAAGAGGTTCCCTACTCCAAGTGGGGCGTGTGTGCAAAACTGCACAACAATTTCTACTGCTAACCCATTGGCTATGGACACCTCCAGTTCTTTTTTGTACGTTGCCTCTTAAAAACTGATAAGATGTATCACTTCCAAAAAGAAGGCACTACAAGCTGTCTGTTATGAATGTACAGCTTACTTGAGCTCTTTTAATGAACACCACTTAGAAAATGGACTTTCTGTAGTTATATTTTGCTCACTTTTATTGTTTTCTAATAGTGTAGTAGGCAAGGAATATTCTCTATTCATGAAAAGATTTTGGATAGCTTTTTTAATTCTCAAAGATCCTACAAATAAGAGAAGGATGTAGTTTTCATTTGTTGTTCTTTGAATTTTAAAATAAAAAGGTAGGGTTTTTTTTTTTAATGGTTAAATTGTTAATAATAGTTGTGATATTGTTATTAGGATATTCAATCATGTAGTTTTACGAGTCAAACTAATTGACCCATGTTTCATGAGTAGTGGTTCACAAGAATCCATTTTTCATGATAATGAATTTTTTAATTTGTTAATAATAATTTTTAATTTCAGTTACATTAAAAAATGTAAATAGATGTCTTGTTTCTATTAGTTAAATTTTATTTTTGATTATTATGTTTGATGACGTTTAAGAGTAGTCATCTTTTATATAAAATTAAATATATTTCTATTATTCAAAACAATTGATGGTACTTCTACATAATCAAAATAGATGTGTTGAATTTTTTGAATTTTTAGTTAAGCTCTTCAAAATTATATTTTAATGTTAGAGAGAATGGGAGAGAGAAGTTGGCTTGGTTTGATACTTGTTTTTCTTATATTTTATTTAGTCTATTGCTTTTCAATAGTGTAGCACGATATTTATATCTTGCATACATTTATTGTAGAAGCTCTTAGAGTTCCTCATCCTTTTGACATTTAACTTGTTTTATAATGGTGCTCAAACATTGCTCTCGAGTTGTTCATGTTGGAGTAGTTAGGATTGGAGCAATTAATGGTGTCATATGTGAAGAAGGCTTGCAAGTTTGTCCCAACAATGTTTCACGAGGTGCAAAGCTCTAAAACCACTATAGATGTTGTTCTTCTAATTCTAGATTTTTGATAATGCATACAAATAGCTAGAGTAGTTCACACTTATAAATTATTTTAGAAGAATTAAAAGTAGATTATTTTGTTTATTCCCAACAAATATATTAAGTTTTTTTTACTTTTCTCATTTGATTAATCTAATTATTAAACATAAAAATTAATCTAATTATTAATTTATGCACCCTTCTCTAGGTTGTTTTGTCCAAATTGACTGCACATGAAACAAGAAATCACTTTTCATTTGTAATTTACCTTATTGGCTATGATATTTCACATTTACACATTTTTTAGCAATATTTTTCATGAGATTATTCATTGGGAATTCATTATAGTGGTTATTTCTATGAGCTAGTATACATGTACAAAATAATTCATAAACAAGTTTTTTTTGGATGGTACATTCATGGATTAGATTCAAAGGGGGGTTTAATGATCATAATCTTCATTACAAGGGAATTTACCACATGTTTCATAGATTTGATACAAGTTAAGATGTTGCAAATGTTTACGATCATTTTTATAAGGGACAATTGCTAGTTCCATATTGGATTGATGCTCATAACAAGATTCATATGATGTCCAAGCTTTTGATTTTATAGTAATAGGGAGTAAATTCAGAGGGTTTACAAATTCTATGGCTCATTATCCTTTTATAATCATCTCTCACCATATGTCACCATTGATATATCATTACCCATGGATGACCTTATGTTTGTATAAGTGATGTTCTTTCATGTTTACATCTATGAGATTTTTTGTTATGTATATGCTTATATTCTTACATCTTACATGACATATCATTTTGTTTACATTATTTATCCATCTCTAGCTATTGTTTCATTATCTTTATCATTGAGACAAATATAGAGGTACAATATTTCCCTGTGATACACATGCATAAATGCATATCATTGATGCATAGACTTGTCTTGCAAGAACCTATGCCACATAAAGCATGCAAAGTCTTAATAGATGGGAGATTGATGTATAAGTCAATATTTTATGGTTAGAAGGTCAACTGCTTGTTTATTCTACGTTAGCCTAATTCTATCAAATAAAAGGGAAGAGGCATTGAAACTAAATGACTAATAAATTAAAGGGTGATGCACCCAAATAGACACTTCCTTGTTAATCTAACATAAAACTATTAAACACAATAAATATATTAGTTTTAAAAAATTAATTAAAGCATGAACATAAAAAAGAAATAGATAATTTATTCATAAAGAGCTTCAAGAATTAGGATTGCAAAAATTTCATCTTCTTATGTGATGCAGGAGTATCTAGTGGTGTAGAGGAAATCTTGCATCACCCAAAAAAAAATGTTTTTCCTTATTTTCTTTAGCTGTTTTGAGTCCCATGATGGCACTTAAGGGGTGTAAGACAATCATATGTCAGAAAAGGTGAAAAATGGTCACTTACTATAAGTTGAACCCTAAACGGGTTCGTATGGACCTAAAAGTTTACCCCAAGGAGTGGAACTAAAAATTATTTCTGATGGCGGAAGAATCATCTCAATACCTTGTATGGTTTGGGAGATATTAAAGTTTCCATCTTGAGAAATTTCTCCAATGCAGCTTCAAATTCAAATTTGAAAACCTTAGAAGCCCTAAAACTATTAGAAACCAAGATCTGATTGCAAACCAGAAAAATCACCTTCCACAGAAGATAAAAATTGAAAAGCAGAGATTTGCAAAAGATGTACAAATTGATATATTCGAAGTACAAAATAATACAAGAGATAATTTTCTTTATAAAAGAAAAGATGCATAAACCTAATCTTATCTTGAGCAACAAGCTAGCTCAATAAGATAAGGATAAAACCTATAACTTAGGAATTAAATAATTACCTAAGTAAACTTATGTAAATGTGTAATTAAATATTAATTACACCAACACCCCCCCATAAGTGCAACTTAGGGAGAAGCAAAATTATTATGAAAATATGAGTCCCGACAACAAGGCCTAATCAGGTACTCATGTACAAATGCAAAGAGAGAGAAAACCCCCCCAGAGAGATGAACTGCTATGAAGAAGCACTGGAAGAACTCTGATGAAGCAACACTAGAACCCCAAATCCGGCAAGCAAGGAAAGATAATTCTGTCTACAACTGAAACCAAAAATGGAATCACAAATGCAACAGCAAACCCGATGCCAAGGAACACTAGAAACTCACATACTGTATCAACCCTGGGATCTGTAAGCAACAGTAGATGAAAGGATGAATGGACCCATAATGATGACAAATCTAGAAGTTGTGTCTCTCAAAGCCAATGCCAAACTGAAACTAAAATTGCCCATAGGATGAGTACCATCAAGATTATGGAACATTAACCATAAAAACATGGCCCTCAAATGAGAAAGATCTGAACCAATGCAGATCAAGAACCATAAAATCCCAACTGAAGTGTGAACCGAAGCAAACCAATGATGTGTCTAGCTAAGCAAGAAATAAGCTAAGGGAAACAATAGGAAACTAGACAAACTCATGCGAGTTGTCACCAATACGAAAGATGGATGCAAGAACCCCCCTTAATGGAACTTTATATCAGTTCGTTATTACAATACCCAATGATTGCATAAGGAGATAATGCAAAACTATAGAAACATAAGTGAAAATGCAAACCTAGAGCACGAAACAAAAATGAATGCATGCATAAAATAAGTTACACATTTTTTGTAAATGACCTTAGATCTGCATAGAGGCCAAAACCAGCTTTCCAATGCCATGAAAATCGCAAAAAACGGATAAGTGAGTCACAAGATATGTCTCCCAGAGTGAAAAAGGAAACAACTGACTTCTGAGGCAGAAAAAAGCATCAAAATGGAAAAAACAAAAAAATCAGACCTACACCATTACGTAGAGCTCGAAAACAGCTTTCTGGTGATATCTCGTTTGCAAAAAATGACATCATATGTGAAAGTTATGATCGTTTCCGTGAAACTACTCCAAAAATGCCGATTTGGCCATGTAAAGCCCTCAGGGGTTAAAAATTTGGCCCCTAGTCCTGAGCGGACCAAGGGGCTGGCTCCCTGGCACAGCCCTTGGTCACCCATGTGACCGGGGTGAGGGGCTAGAAGCCTGGTAGGGGGCTCAAGGCTGAGCTCCCGAACCTCGATAAGACCGAGGGCTAAGCCAAATGGGCCCACAGGGGCTGAGAACCTCTGGAGCGGCGGACCGGGTGGAGGAGGTCACTGGGCGGAGCTCGCTCAGCGGCAGACAGGTGGTGAGCTCTTGCTAACTAGCTGTGCAAATTCTTGCACCTTTTTTTATTTTATTTTGATTTTTTGATTTTTTTTTCTATTTTGATGCCTCGTAAACTATACCTAGGGGCCGTACAACCCTTGGGCAAAAAAAATTTGCCTCTCTAGATGACTGTGTCCAAATTGGACAAATTTATATGGAAATAGGGGTTTTTGGGCGCTGTGAATCCAACGGCAAGGTCCGTTTGGGTCCAAAGTGCTCCGAAAATCAGGCGATCCCCAGATCTATCAGAAAAATCACTGAGCTTGAAACCCTCATAGATCTAGAAAACGATGATGAAAATCAATGAACTAAAAGCCATTTCTGACTTTTTCCAGTGCTCTGAATCCAATGAAAAACCCCGATCTGATCCAAGACGTTGCATAAAGATACTCAAGGATTGAAACCCTTGAGGGACCTCGAACAAGCTCTGCACTGTATTCCTCCAAAATAGCTAAGAAGGGGCTACAAATCGAGGCTCTGATACCATGTTAGAAACCAAGATCTGATTGCAAACTAGAAAAATCACCTTCCACAGAAGAGAAAAATGAAAAAGCAGAGATTTGCAAAAGATGTGCAAATTGATATATTTGAAGTACAAAATAATACAAGAGATAATTTGCTTTATAAAAGCAAAGATGCCTAAACCTAATCTTATCTTGAGCAACAAGATAGCTCAAAGAGATAAGGATAAAACCTATAACTTAGGAATTAAATAATTACCTAAGTAAACTTATGTAAATGTGTAATTAAATATTAATTACACCAACAGAAACAACTCAAAAAGTGGACAAAATGATCTTTGATAGTTTCAACGTTGTAGATCTCTTCTAGAGCTTTCCAACAATACATTATAATAGCAAATCGAATAGCTGGATCAAAAGTTATGGCCCCGTGAAGCTACCCCACTAAAAAGTGAATTTCATTAAAATATCTTCCTAGGAAAGAAATCAAATGATGAGACTTTTGGCACAAAAACAAAAGGGAAAGTTACACTTTCTAGAACATTCTAGGGCAGTTATTGGGTGAAATAAAAGGGTTAAGTGGAGGTTGTAGAAGGTGGATCCATTAGTGTAGATTGTGGCTTCGAATAATTGATTTTATTTTTTAGAGTTGATTTAGATGTAATGAATCAAGCCCATGAGGCTATAGCCCTATAATTTCTAAATCTGTAATTTCATTTTTGGAAAATAATTGAAAGTGGGTTGTTTTCAATCTTGCATTTTTTGTGTTGTTATTTGTTATTGTGTTTTGTGTGGGGTTTGGGCGGTGTAGCCTCATCAAGTGGTATCAGAGTGATTTTCCCTGAGTGTGTAAATAGATCGTTGAACGTGAGGTAGTTTGCACCAAGACTTGTGGTTGTGGGTTTTTGATAAAAGTGATCGGAATGCCTCCATGAAGAAACTGTGGTGGTGGAAGAAATTTTGTCATACCAGAAGAGGGGCTTAGAGCCTTGCAAAGACAAGTTCAAGCAAATGTGAAAGAGGAGCTACGTCGAGGGATTGAGCCAAGAAGAGGAGATGAAAGTGAAGAGGAAACTATGAATGAGGAACGGTTCAAAGAAGAGCAAGATGTAATAGATCCAGAGCAAGTCAGATTATTTAAGGCCATCTCCAAGATTGGAAAAATGCTAAAGATTGATGTTTCTACCTTTTTTGGAAATCTTAACCTAGAAGAGTTGATTGATTGGATCAATGATATGGAGGAGTACTTTGAGTATGAGGAGGTGGAAGACCTTGAGAGGGTCAAATTTGCAAAGACCAAGCTAAAGGATATAACACCTACTATCCTCGTGATCAATATAATAGTGACCAAAGAGGAAGAGGAAGATCTGGATAAGGACCAGGAAGAGGAGGCTTTCGTGGAACCTATTTTCAATGTGGAGAAGAAGGACATAGAGCCTATGAGTGTCCTCGACATCAAGTGAGGAAAAATAGAAAACTTGAAGGTAATGCTTAAGTTTCCCATGTGGATGAAGATGCTCAGTCTTCACATTTTGAAGATGTCGAAAGAGGAGAGGCCCTTGTTGTCAGAAGATCCTTGCTAAATGAGGAGAAGGAACCAGATTAAATAGAAATTGTTATGCACTCGATGCAAGAGTGAAGGTAAAGTTTGTAATGTTATCATCAATGGAGGTAGTATTGATAAACTTGTTTTAGAAGAAATGGTCACTAAATTGCAGTTGGAGAGGAGAAAGCATCTAAAACCATACCAGATAGCATGGTTGCAAAAGGACCATAGGGAATTGGTCAATGAGCAATGTTTGGTAAAGTTTAAGATTGGTAACTTTAAGGATGTGGTTTTGTGTGATATTATACCTATGGATTCTTGTCACATGTTAGGTAGACTATGGCAGTTTGATTTCCGAGCGATGCATGATGGACATGTTAACACCTATTCCTTGACAAAGGATGGCGTTTGTCATAAGTTAAAACCCATGAGGAAGGCAAAAGAAAAGGTATGCAGTAATGCAAGAATTTTTTTGGTTGATGAAAGAAAGTTCCTAGAAGGTATAAGGCATGAACATATGTGTTTTGTATTAATCCTTAAAATTGATAAAGAAGATACTAATGAGGTACCAATCGAGGTTTCATAATTGTTGAATGAGTTTTAGGATTTTTTTTTGATAACGTACTTGAAGTTTTGTCTCCAATAAGGAAGATTAGCCATCAGATGGATTTGATTCTTGGACCCAGTCTGCCAAATAAGGCAGCCCATCAAATGACTCTAGTAGAGAATGAAGAGTTGAACAGACAAGTGCAAGAGTTGGTGCAGAAGGGATTGATTCAAGAGAGTTTGAGTCCATGTACAGTACCTACATTACTAGCATCGAAGAAGGATGGAGAATGGAGGATGTGTATAGACTTCTGAGTTATCAACAAGATTATTATCAAGTATAGATTTACCTTACCAATGATGGATGACATTATGGATTGTTTGAGTGGAGTTGAGTACTTCACAAAGATAGATTTGAAGATTGCATATCACCATATCCAGATTAGAGAAGGAGATGAATGGAAGAGAACCTTCAAAACCAAGGAGAGCTTATATGAGTGGTTAGTCATGCCTTTTGGGCTAACCAATGCACCAAGCACATTTATGTGGCTTATGAATGAGGTATTGAAAGAATTTTTAGGAAAATTTGTTATTGTTTATTTGGATGATATTTTGATTTTTAGTAAGACATTGGAGGATCACCTGATGCATATCCTAAAAGTTTTTGAGAAGCTACAGGAGAAGTTGTTGATTAATTTGAAGAAATGTAGTTTTGTGAAGAGGGAGTTGGTATATATGATATTTCTTGTCTCAGTAGAGGGTCTTAAAATGGATCCAGAGAAGGTGAGAGCTATCATTGAATGGCCTACCTCGAGGAGTGTTACAAAGGTAAGATCATTTCATGGTCTAACATGTTTTTACAGAAATTTTATTAAGAATTTTAGTAATATTTTTGCACCTCTAACTGGAGCAATGAGAGGGGATAGAAATGTTTTTAAATGGACTATAGGAGCAACAAAAGATTTTTGATATGTTGAAGAAGAAAGTCACAGAGCAACCTGTTTTGGAACTTTTGGATTTCAATAAGGTCTTTGAAGTAGATTGTGATGCTAGTGGCAGTGCCATAGGAGTCGTTTTGAGTCAAGAAGGTAGGCATGTTGCCTATTTTAGTGAGAAATTGAATGATGCTAAGAAGAAATATTTTGTCTATGATCAGGAGTTTTATACTATAGTTTAGTCTTTAAAGAAATGGAGACACTATTTGTTGCCAAAAGAATTTTTTTTATATACTGATCATCGGGCTTTGCAGTATCTTAATAGTCAAGGAATGATGAATCAAAGGCACTTAAAATGGGTTGAGTTTTTGCAAGTGGTTAAGCTCTTCTCCAAGGAACCAATCTCTGATACCAATTATTGAACAAGACAACTGAGACGGGGGAGGGTGAATTAGTTGTAGCAGTTTTATATCCTTTAAAACTTCCACCAAATGTTAGACCAGCTACCATTCACAAATCCTTTACTCTGCTTATGTGATTAATCATTAAGTGTAAAAGAAAAAACTGAAAGAAGCAAAAACCATACACACAACAACACTAGATTTACATGGAAAACCCAATAAGGGAAAAACCGCAGTGAGAATTAGCTCATAGTATAAATAATATCAAAACCAAATACAAAGGCTCATTTTCAATAAATGAATTACTATCTGGAACAAGACTCACTGTCCAATAAGGGTTAACCACCTGGAGGGATCATTTCCACATGGATATAAAGAAGATAGAAGAGATTTTTTACAGATAGAAGAACAATCTCAATGCAATGGAGATTTCCACCAAAATTTTCTTGCATGTACTTGTAGACATGCTTGAATGATAGAGTACACCTTCAACTCACTACCTTTGGAAACTCGCCACTTTGAATTTCACACTGATCTACTCAACCACACACTTTATTTCGCATCTATCTTTCTCTTACACTTGTTCTCTCTTTTCACAAATATCTCAACCTATATTTATACCATCTTCAACTTTAGAAATCATTGAAATTCGGTCACACACCATTTGCATTTATAAATTCAAATTAGGTCAGTGCCAAAACATTCTATGGTGGAATTAGAATAAGGGAGACCCAAGCACACACTTAATGAGGACCTAAATAAGTCCCAGCATGCCTCAACATGCTTTCATGAAATTTGTAAGTAGTTTTTAACACAAGGTCAACCAATACCAATGTAAAACACATAAATCAGTTAAGCACACACAACCTTAACACGGTCCAATCTTTTCGATCAAAAAATTTCACTTGAACACAACCTCATCAACTCATCCTAAGAACCGCAAGTCATAAAACCCGAACAAGAAGAAATCCATAGCAACTACATTTCTCTTGGACCTCATCTAGATACATAGAAAATCTCAATTCACAAATAGTGTAACATATCTCACATTGTACAATGATCTAGAAATCCAACATCTAGATATAGAAACTTCCAATAGCCATGATCAATACCTCAAATCCTTACTAGGATAGCAACAAATCCCAGAGCAAATGGGCCAAAGAAAACACTGAATACCTACAACCTTTCTTTATAACAATTTTCTCAATATCCTCAACATATACAACCAATAACCAACATTCATGACATCAATAAGAACAACAACCAGTTGATAACCAATTAACCAGTTGACATCAATGACAACACCTTCATACTTGCAACATTAATATTGTATGGGTCATCTCCAAAACATATCCAAAAATAAAGGGATTTAGTTTTGGATCAACATATGCTATGTCAGGTCCTAAATTCATCACAACACATCCTTCAAGATAAAATTAATTGAACAAGATCAATGGCAGAGACTGAAACAAGTCATGTCGGGCCAAATAGTATCACTACCCTTAACACTCTCATTGTTTTACTTCACAAAAACGTGTAGACACCAAAATCATTGTGTGGACCAAGATGTAGGCATTGTAAATCATGCACAATATTCCTTCAACCCTTTCCTTAAGTATCTAATCATAAAATGTTGGCGCAAGAGGAGAAACCCATAGAAGGAACATGAACAAAGCATTCTAGAAAGACTATAGCTAACTATTACAAGAAAACTAAGCTTGTGAACTACTAAGGCACCTGATACTAACAAGTAGTATGAATTGAGCATCATTAAACATGTCAACAAAATTACAAGGCCATATCTTCAATAGCAGAGGAATGCAGAGTATTCTTGTAATGTCACAGAATTGCACCTAGGGGCAATTCCACATTTTAGCACTTTGCCTAGCATTTATGATGCCTACATGCATTAATGGCGAAAATATCATGGGTCAGAATTTCACGATTCTGGCTCCATGTGGACCAATCATGAGGAAATAGTAGATTGATGACATATTTCTTGAAAACTTATGCTTTGGACGCCTGCACGGAGTGGGGACGTCTATGCGGTGCGCTAGTGTCCTAGTGGTTTTTCAAGTTTGAAATGGGGAATCTCGAATCTTGACTCTTGAAACATGTCTTAGCAATAATATTTTCAATTTTAATGGCTCTTTGCTGCCCTTGCATGCAATAAAACCCCTCATTTTCTCTCATTTTTGGGGATCATTCATGCAATCAAGATTTTCTTTCCAACTTCAATCTTGACAACAACACTTCTACAAGTGAAGCTCTGCTAGACTGAGGTCCCTCCAACAACCAAATATCTCTAGCAAGCATTCAACGATGCATCTACATGTTCAAGAGGGGGATGAGGCCTATTGGTAATGATATCTCACTCTTTTCTATTTGTGAATAGATTAGATCTCTTTGTTCATTTACTACTTGGTGGTGTGAGTTCTACTCGTGAAGCGGGTTTTTCTTTCACCACTGCCTTTGTCCATTTTGGTTACACTCTCTTACTATCTCGCTATCAGTGCATGTGAGAACACCAAAGTCAAGGTTTGACTATGACAGACCCCTATACAACCCCAACATTTTCCCCTCATTTGTCTTGTGTGTACGTTGGAAAGCAGGGCTTGGAGAGAAGACTCAAGCATCCGGTTGAGGGTACGTTTGCTCCAAGTTCTCCTTGTACTTTCTCATAGTTTATGCTCTCTATTTTATCATTCTATTAAATAGACCTTGGATCTAGGTTAAAAAGTGAAACTTCATTTCACCCGCCTGAGTTCTTGAGCTCTTTGTTGCTCAGGACGCTAGTACGCCATTTGGACACTAGAGTGTTGTGCTAGCATCCTAAATCTGCACTGTCATCCTTTGGCCAAGAACTCCTCTATTGGAGGAAAAATCTAGAAGTTTCGCTCTCCCTAGAACTAAAGTAGTCCTTTCTGATAATTAGTTTCACTCTCTTTGCAATTTCTTCATCCCGCTTATGTTGAGGTGGATAAGGGTAGTTCGTTCTTTGGGATTCTCTTGAGAACAAAGAGACTCATGTATAGAGAATCCCCCTTATCTCACATTTTGGTGAACCTGATGTGAACCATGTCAGATCTATTTCTATAATGTTTCCATGTCTATTATAATGATTTCTCTAAGGAATATTTTGGCATGTTGGATGACACTCTAGATGATTTCTTAGAAGTGTCTTCCCCTATCCGTAAATATTTCGAGCAAACCTCTTCTCTGCAAGCTGATGAGTCGGTAAATGTTGTGGTGGTCTCTATGGCTCCTCCAAGTCCTCTGAAATCTGCCATTTACTTGACCCTAGCTAGCTCTTCTCCTAAGAAGGATCGTTTTGTCTATGGGATTTCATATCGTGATGATTCACCAAACTTGTATTCAAGGCTCATAAAAGCTACAGACTCTACTTCTTACAATGCCATTGGGCACACATATAATACAAGAAGAAACAAACATAATTTGGATCAACAACCTTTTGTTCCTACATTTCAAGTTCCTAATTCTTTACCACCTTCTCAACCAAGTCTTCCTTTAGCACCTAAACCTGTAATTAAAGCACTAGGTGATTATGATCTCGTCGAGCAACCCTGTGTTACCCCAGCTAAGATCTCACTTTGGGATTTGCTTCAAACTACCCCAATTTATCAAGAAATGCTTCAGGAATCCTTGTAGAAAATTCTCTTTCCTACCTCTGCTAGGTGATGGATGTTAATGCACTAATGGCCAATATTCATGTAAATTCACTAAATATTACGTTCTATCCATAAGAACTTCTGCCTCTGGATGTGCAGAAGCAAGCAGATCCTTTAATGATTATAGTTAATGTTAATACTATTGGTATTAGGTATACCCTTGTTGACACTGGTTCAACTCTCAACATTTGTGGTATTGACCTTCTACCTAAGATTAAATTTGATTCATCTTCTCTAGCTACTTCTTCTTTGTACATTCATGGGTTCAATAACGTTGACCGCCAGGCTCTAGGCATGATAATATTGTCTTTGTGGCTAGGCCCCGTTACCTTACCCACTTTGGTTTATGTGATTCCTGGCCCCTTACCTTACAATATTCTTTTGGGGAGAGTTTGGATTCATGCTATGGGTGTCATAAATTCCACTTTACATCATTCTCTAAATTTTATTGCAAACAATCGTGTGGCCACGGTCAAAGCTGGCCCAGAAGCTGTTCACCTTTGTGAACTAGCGGTCACTGGTGAGGTTTCAGTTGTCTCCACTCTTAAAAATTATATTCCATCTTTAACTTCGGATGCTTTGGAATTCTCTGAATTCTTTATTGGAGAATACAAAGTGAGCCCCATTCATCTAAAACTTTTGATAACCTCGAATGCCTTTGATAAAAATGCGAATGATACTCTCGTTAAGGAGGAAAACTGTGATCTTGGTCAAGAGACTAGTTCTTCCCCTGCTAAGGAGGATAGTTTTGCTCCTACAAAGGAGGTTAATTTTTGGAAATTGAGTAAAGGATATGATTGTTCTCTCATAGATGCATTCAATGTTCACTAGTGGAACAAAGCTCTCTATGTGTAACCACCGCCCTCTGAAGTTTTACAAACCCACTATGGTTTTGGATATAGACTTGCTTCTCAGTATGGCTACAATTGAAAAGTACTTGGACATATTGAGCAAGGAATACAAGTCCCTATCCAATTCAAGCCTCGTAAGCGTTATCTGGGTTTGGGATGCTCTGTTGAATAATCTAAGCAAAAACCTTGGTGGATTATTAACATGATTTTGGTTGAACCACTTAGTTTGGTCCATCCTGAACTAATAGAGGACGAGGTGTAGGACGAGAAAGTACCTTTATATTTCTTCTCTTTAGACGAAGCACTTGAGGAATTCTTAGGTTCCTACTCCCATTTTCCTCCTTTCCATCATAAAAAGAATTCCCATATCACCTAAATGAATGAGCATATTTTGGAGAATTTTTCTTGAGTGATGATGAGGAGGACCCTCTAGCTAATGTTCAAGATGGCATCCTGATATCGCATCTTGTAGATCATAGTTCCCTCCTCAAGGGAGATACTACTGAAATCTCTATGGATCCTAAGTCTTCTGAAAAAGATGATTAAGATTGGAAAATTCCTTTCTTCAAAAGAAGCAGAGGAACATTCTGATCCCCTACATTCTTATCCAGATATCTTTGCTTGGACGTATGAGGACATGCCCAGTATAGATGAATCTATAGTGATTCATAATATTGTCTTATGTCCCCACACTAAGCTAGTTATGTAGAAAATCTGAAAGATTAATCCCAAGGTTGCATTGTTTGTTAAGAATGAGATAGAGAAGTTGTTGAAAGAAAGCTTCATCCATCCGATAGACTACTCCCCTTGGATCTCAAATATTGTCGAACTCTTAGTAAACTTGATGGTTGTATTCATATATTCATTGACTTTCGTGACCTTAATAAGTCTTCTCTTAAAAATGATTTTCCATTACCTAATATAGATATGATTGTGGATTCAAATGTAGGCCATGCCTTGTTATCTTTCATGGATGGTTTCTCATATTACAATCAGATCTGTATTAATCTGGAGGATCAGTACAAGACAACCTTCACTACCCCTTGGGCTAATTTATGTTATGTGGTCATGCTCTTTGGGTTAAAGAATGCAGGAGCTACTTACCAATGGGAAATGACCCTAATATTTCATGATTTTATTCATAAGATTCTAGAATACTATGTTGACAACATCTTGGAGAACTCCATAACCCACCAGGATCACGTGAAGTACCTTCATCTTATTTTTTAGAGGCTTCAACTCTATAAGATGAGGCTTAATCCTCTTAAGTGTGTCTTCAATGTAGACACAAGCAAACTTTTGGGATTTATAGTCTCTCATCATGGAATTGAAGTTGACACAAATAAGATCGATGCAATTGTTAACATGCCTCCACCTAGGAATATCATTGAGTTGCAAAGTTTACAAGAGAAGATTCAGGAAATTCAAATATTCATATCTCAAATGGCTAATCATACCCTTCCTTTCACTTGTTTTTTAAAGAAAGATGTTTGCTAAGTTATATGGGATGAAGAGTGCCAGAAAGCTTTTGAGTCAATCAAAGCCTATTTGGCCAATCCTCCTGTACTAATGCCAGTTATGTAGGATAGACCCTTTTTTCTTTACCTCATAGCATCACCATATGCTTTGGCAGCTTTACTTCCTCGGTATGATGATGTTGGGAAAGAGAAAGCAGTCTAATACATTAGTCATATCTTTGTTGATTATGAAACTTGTTACTCCTCCATGAAGAAGCAATGTCTTGCTCTCGTCTTTGCTACACAGAAGCTAAGGCACTACCTTATTCATGCTAAAACACATGTCATTACAAAGGGTGACCTTCTAAAGCATTTTTTCTCCAGTACCAACCTTGCTGGGAGGTTAGCGAAATGGGTGATGCTACTCTCTGAGTTTGACATAAAGTTTATTACTCAAAAATTGATAAAGGGTCAAGCAGTTGCCGATAAATTGGCAGATGCTCCCTCGTCTCACTCCTTCTCGAGCTTGGATTTTTTTCCTGATGAGAACATTCTTATAATCAATTATGACCTCGAATGGAAAATGTACTTCGATGGGTCGAGATGTCAGACTGGCTCCAGAGTAGGCGTGGTTCTAATATCACCCGAAGGTAAGCTAGTCCCTCTCTCCTTTTGATTGGACTTTCCTTGCACTAATAACATTGTTGAGTACGAAGCCCTCATTGTTGGCTTGTGTGCCATGATTGCACTAAAAATAATACATCTTTGTATACTGGATGATTCTAAGCTTATTGTGAATCAGATTATGGGATCCTATCAAGCTAAGAAAGTAAGTTGTCTCTATATCGAGACCTTGTTTTGTCCTTACTTAAACGGTTCTCCTCTTTCACAATAGATAGGTTCCCTAGGAGAGAAAATAGACATGCAAATGCCATGGTAAGCTTTGCTTCCCTGGTACCTTCGGATGAGGATACGAAAGAATACCACTTCGTGGTTCAAGTCCTTTGGTCTCTAACTATTTTCGATCAACCTGAACCTGATGCTTTTGTGTGTTCTCATGTAGACTTGAGAGAATGGTTTTCTAATATTTACAATTACCTGAAGATTGGAAACTTTCCTGATGATGCAAAAAAAAATGATCTCACTTGTATACGAAAGCTTTTAGTCTGTCATGTTATCTTTCCTAATGTTCTCTATCAAAAGTCTTATAACAGATATTTTCTTTGATGTCTCACTAAAGTGGAAATACCCCTTGCCCTTAAAGAATTCCATTCGGGCTCTGGGGGTGGACATTTTGGTGGTAAATCCCTGGTGGGGAATTTGATACACATGGGGTACTTTTGGTAAATGATGGAACAAGATTCCTTCGATTTTGTTAAAAAGTATCCACAATGTCAACAGTATAGTCATCTTATTCATGCACCTGCACATGAGTTGCAAAACTAGACCTCTCCTTGGCCATTTGCAAAATGGGTGTTAGATATTATTGGAAAAATATAACCTCCTTCTTCTAAAGGACATACTTTTATTATCACTGCTATAGATTACTTCACAAAGTGGGTCAAAGCCATCTCACTTCGATCCACGAACGTTGAGGCTATTTCTAGTTTTCTCTTAAACAACATTATTTCTTGTTTTGGATTGCCTACTACACTTGTTTCTGATAATGGTACACCATTCAAGAACAAGGAAGTGAAGCAATTCCTAGAGAAATTTCACATTCAACATAGATTTTATACACTATACTATCCTCAATCCAATGGCCAAGAAGAAGTGTCTAATAAGACTCTTGAGCTCATTCTTCGCAAGACAGTTAATGAACACGGTAAGGATTGGCATACGCTTTGTGGGCCTATCGCATGAGTGTTTGTACAGTAATGGGAACAATTCCTTACAACCTCATGTATGGTACTGAAGCTATCATGCCTTTAGAGTTGGAGATTATGTCTTTGTGGGTTTCCCTAAAAGGGTTAATCGATGATGAAACTTATTGGGCTAATCATTTTCATCAACTAGCAATGCTCAATGAGCGCCAATTATAGGCCCTCGATCATCTTAAAGCTTATCAATGATTATTATCCAGGAAATATAATCAAAGTGTACTTCCTAGAACTTTCAAGATAGGTGACCTGGTTCTCTACGAGAATTAGAGAAATGTAAATGCATCGCCTGATCAACGGGGAAAAATTAGTCCTAAATGGTTAGGCCCTTACATTGTTATCTTCGTGTATGGTTTGAGTGCCTATGGATTATCATCTATGGATGGAACACCATTTAAAGAACCTATTAATGCAATGCATCTTCGTCGATACTATGCGTAGTGTCTAGTGTGTCATATGTGTGGTGTTCACTCTTTAAGGGTTGTAGCATTGCATATGTTGACATTATTCATTAACACATCATGATTTTTTTTTGTGTTATGATGTTATCATGTGTGTGTCATACATACATGTATCCTACTATGTTGTGTATTCATGCATTACATTATATCTTTTAAGGTAGTTAGATCATTATTGTATTTAATTAGCATACATCCATGTGTGTTCATTAAACCATGATAGCATCTAATGTAAACATACATCCATACACATATATAATATCCATAGCATCAACATATGTATTAAAGTAAAGAAACATACACATTGAAGTATACAATGCCATAATATCATAATCAACATCTCGTATATATATATATATAATTGCATGTACATGTATTGGGCCATTGTCCTCAAAAAATGAGTGGCTACTAAATATGTGTATCAATGACTGTACAAAAAATATCTACAAATATATATCATGACTACAAAACTGATGTACAAAATGGGAGCTCTCTATAGTTGAGGCATGTGACTCCCAAAACCCTCTAGCTCTGGTTGCGGTTGTGGCCTGGGAAGGGGCTACATGGTGGAGATGAATCTGGAGCAGTGCGAGTGTGATCCAAATAGGGTTGTGCGCACCCCCCTAATCTCTCCTTGAAGAGAACACATCTGCATCTACACCTGCATCATCTCTTGCTACAACTACTAATCACCTACTAGGATCATGGTTGTCAAGTATCTTGCGAGGTCATTGAGACAACTCTAAAGGGTGTCATGTGCATGCTCGATGGCATCAACCCTCGTCACAAATACATATCACTTTGCGAGTGTCATCCACAACTCCCCTGACAACTAGTCATGTTGCCCTTGCACTATGGTGCCATCAGTCATCCTTTGCACCACCTCTGCTCATTCCTCCTTGTATGCAGTCCTCAGATGTGCTATCAGCTCAAAAAGGTGGACATGTCATCTTGTTGAAGCTAGTCGGTAGGCATCTAAAGTTGTCCCCTAGATAACACAGCAGGGTCCACCTCTAATATGCACTAGGTGAAGAACACAATCCATCCCTGAGTATCCACTACAAACACAAAAGAAAAAGGTAAATTAGTATCATAGAGTGTATAAAATTGAAACATGATATGTATGTACATTAGATAAAAACTGGAAATGCTAAAATAAAGAAACATAAATAATTATCATACTTGGGTCCCTTGGCTGCTAGAATGGGTCAGGGGAAGGAGGTACACTCAGTCCTGCACAGCTGGTGTCAAGAGTCACTCTAGATGTGGCAAGGTCTAGTGGGGCCAATGAAATAGGAGTGGTTGGTGGACAAGATGACATCCTTTGTTGCCTCTTGGATCTCAGCAGCATCGCCCTAGCCTCCTCAGCCTACTCCTGCTCCTCCTTGCTATTACTACCTCTGCACCTCCACCTCTATCTAGGTGGCTATGGAGGCATGTCCCACTACAAGCTAGGATCCCCCTAGGGGTATTTTCTAGAAAAATTAGGGCAGGATGGTGTGTCGCCCACCACATCGGAAAGGCTTGGTCCATGCTGATGTTGTTTAATGTCCCTATCAACGGCATGTCAGTGTCTTCAATGTCATCATCAGAGAGGTCCACATTCGCCAGGGTAGGGCACAGATAGTCATCAGTCCTCGTCATGCTCCATATAGCTCAGGTGTATGTCGGCATAGGAGGAGGAATGGTCTAAACCTTCCCGTGCTTCCATATAACTCGACTCCAATAGTATGGAATGATGATATAATCTATGTGCCTGCGGATGAATCGGTCACGCTACAAGTTTCAGAGGAACCTACGATCATCCACCCACCAAAAGTACTGATAGGGTCTCCATCTGATCCTATCTGGTGTCAATGTATAGAACTGTAGCCACCAAAACTGTAGGTCGCCATGCCTCCACTACTATGTGAGCCCATACTAGTGGACCATTGGGACAACATAGTTCCACACCTACAGATATCCCTCTAGCTTGGTGCACATGATATGGGTGTAATCCCACACCTGGAGGAGCGTGTATGTGGTCAGGCTACAATACTCATAATGGACATACTAGTTGAGCTCCTGGTAGAGGTGCACAATCATGTTACACCCCCATGAGAATATGGTTTGTCACTCCACCATCACCTGAATGGTATGGACGAGGCCCCCATGTAGGTGGGAGCCCCATGCATCAATGGTGACCCTCATGGAGATAGTAACCACCATGATATGACATATCAAAGGGGTAGTGGTTTGGGCTTGGTTGAACTACCAAGTGTAAATGTGTCTGGTCCTATCCCCACTATCTGTCCAGACGAAGCAGTATAGGACTCCACTTGATCACTCTTGTGGTGAGTGAGAATCATCAATCGCCACCTATCAGCCACGGATGGGAAGTATAAGGATATGGTAGACATCCTGGACAGTGTAATGGTCATCTCTCTAGTCGATAACTGGAAGCTAGAGGTAGTGGCGTCCCATTGCTCCATCACCACCATCAGCATGCGGTTGTGGTACAACATCTTTGGCATGGTATATATGTGCTAGAGCCTGACCCACTATAGGAGGTGGACCTCATCATTAGTCATCCAATCCCTCTGATCTTGCAATAGGTGAAGCACTTGCCCTCTGGGATGCTCCTTGATCTTTGGATAGTCTTGTGAAAAAAGAAGCAAATGTGTGTCAGTATGCAAAAAATTATGAAAAAATCTATGTAAAAAATATTTAAGGATGCATGTGTGCCACACAGGCATCCTGATTCGCCATTAATGGCATAGGGGCGACAACATGCCCCCTAGATGCTAGCATGTCCTTAGGACACCAGTGCCCATCCTGGACGCCAACGTGTGCCGAAGACGTGTGCGCACACCCAGGATAGTTGCGCACCAACAATTCCAAAATCATATAAAAAATCACTAAAAAATGATTAATGAAGTGGTTTCGGGGCCTACCTGGTCGACCTTGATGCCCTCGACAATGTCTACACGTAGCTGGTCCAACCTCGGATCCTCATAACCATGTCTACTTGGTATTTTGATGAATTTCTCTCTCAAAAGTCAGCAAATCCTCATGATGAATAATGCAAATGACCCTTCTCGGGGCCCACTTAGGTATATATAGGCCCCCGGGGCCCATTTTTCCTAGAGTTTGTGGCTCCCCAATTTCTCTTGATTTTACCCCACTTAGCTAGGGAAAAACTCAGGAGGGTGCATATAGTCACCTCTTCACCATTTCTTTCTTTTGAATCATCAAATTTTTCTTGACCATTCTTCTCGTCATTGTAGCTTCTTTCAATTTTTTGAAATTGACTTAAAATTGAGTTTTGCAGAGTATAATTTCATGCGATTTTTCACAACCAGTCTTGCACTTCTTGTTGAGTTTAGTTGCTAGGGGCACCTTCAATACCGGCTGGATCGACCGCGGTAACCTCTGCGATACCTTCTTTTTGCATGAAAATCCATAAAATTCCAAAGTGTGGGTGAAACTTTCCCTTTTCTACTTTAGTGTGGCTATTTTTTCCCAAAATCGAGCCCACTAAAGTGGGGGGAAAATGTAATGTCACAAAATTGAACCTAGGGGAAATTCCACATTTTAGCACTTTACTAGCATTTATAATGCCTAAATGCATTAATGGAAAAAATCCCACAGGTCAAAATTTCATGTTTTTGGCCCCATGTGGACCAATGGCGAAGCAATAATAGCGTGATGACACGTTTCTTGAAAGTTTATGCTTTGGATGCCTGCACGGCGTGGAAATGTCTGTGCGGTGCACTAGTGTCCTGGCGGTTTTCCAAGTTTGAAATGGGGAATCTTGAATCTTGACTCTTGACACGTGTCTCAACAGTCAAATTTTTGAGTGTATTGGCTCTTTTCTACCCTTGCATACAACAAAACCTCTCATTTTCTCTCATTTTGAGGGTTCATTCATTCAATCAAGCTTTTCTCTCCAACTTCACTCTTGAATCTCTTTCAATCTTGACAACAACACTTCTACAAGTGAAGCTCTGTCAGACTGAGGTCCCTCCAACAACCAAAGCTCTCTAGCAAGCATTCAACGGTGCGTTCGTGTGTTCAAGAGGGGGTCAAGGCCTATTGGTAATGCTCTCACTCTTTTCTATTTGCAAATAGATTAGATCTCTTTGTTCATTTACTACTTGGTGCAGGTTCTACTCCTAAAGTGGGTTTTGCTTTCACCACCGCCTTTGTCCATTTCGGTTACACTCTCTTTCTATTTGGCTATTCATGGAGGTGGGAACACCAAAGCGGGGGTCTGACTGTAGAAATCCGTATATAGCCCCAACATTTTCCCCTCGTTCATCTTCTGTGTAGGTTGCAAAGAAGGGCTTGGAGAGAAGACTCGGGCATCAGGTTGAGAGTAATTTTTCTCCAATTTCTCCTTGTACTTTCTCATAGTTTATGTTCTCTATTTTATTGTTCTATTAAATAGACCTCAAATCTAGGTTAAAAAGTGAAACTTCATTTCGCCTGCCTAAGTTCCTGAGCTCCCTGTTGCTCAGGACGTCGCATGCCATTTGGCTACCAGCACACCACTCTAGCATCTTGAATCCGTGCTACCATCCTTTGGCCAAGAACTCCTTTATTAGAGGCAGAAATCTAGAAGTTTCACTCTCCCTAGACTTGAAGTAGTCCTTTTTGATAATTAGTTTGCATTCACTCTCTTTGCAATTTCTTCATCCCGCTTATGTTGAGGTGGATAAGGGCAGTTCGTTCCTTGGGATTCTCTTGAGAACGAAGAGACTTGTGTGTAGTGAATCCCCCTTATCTCACAATTCTATTAGGCCTTCACCAACACATTGCTCTACTAGAATACCAAGCAAAACATTGTTACTTACAACTTTCACTATAAAAGGAATTGTGACTTGAAATCTTGGATATAGCACCTTCACATCCATCTTGAGATAACTTCTAAACCGCAAGGTTGGACCTTGTACTGGAAAGGGATGTAGACCAAAATATCATGACTATCACAAAGTGTACACTATAAATGCCTTAGCCAATCTTTTTCCACTTATCTCCATGTGTGGTACACCAAAAATGAATGATATCAGTGTAGGAACACTTAAAAACACATTTGGACATATGTACCCACCTCTGCATCACACATAGACATTGGTCTAATCCGTATACCACAAATGTTGTCCAACACCAACCTATCAATCTTTGCATTCCATCAATCTCCATAACACTTTCCGCTATGTCAATTCACTTGCTATGTGTGTGCGCTAGGACCACAAGTTGATATCAATGACAACATAAATGGATTTGGCATCAATTCAACAACACATATTGCCAACATGCCCTCTATCTATATTGATTTCAACTTAGTGACACTTCCATATATTTACCCCTAACAAATAGATCATCACTTATTTTGATGGTTCATTTATGTATTAGGGGAAGGGTACTAGTAGCCATTATAACTAGCTTTGTGTACCCTAGGCTACTAAATGATATTACAAATTTCAACAATTTTTTTGGGTTTCTTTGTGTAGCATTGTAAATTGTCACCCTTGACAATTTCACACTAGATTTTTCTCCCTCCTATGTGCTTAGACCTAATTGTGCTCCTAATTTTATAAATTATGCATTCCATGGCCCATTTTATCATTTATCAAAAAATCAAATGTGCAAAATCCAAGTAGACATTTAATATTTTATCCTCGATACTATAGATCTTGAAAAAGGGTGCCCTTGTCCCCTCAAAATGGCCTCAAATTTAAATATGTTGGGGTTGATAATTTTTTATTTGAATTTCAAATCCTAAATATTGGCCATCGAGATTTAGTTTGCGAGAAATTAGATTAATTGCATATAAATACCTAGTCATTTCATCATTTGAAAAAGAAGAATTAACAAGCAAGATCAAGCAATATTGAAAGAAATTATTGTATTTCAAGAGCAATCAAGAGCAAAATTTGTAGAAGTATTAAAACATTTCATCATCATAACATCATGCCAAGTTTTATGTGAGTTTGTTCATGTTTATGCATGCATTTTGGTTGTGAGTACTAATGTTTTTAGATATTCAAGTTTACTCAAGCCAAATTGCAATCAAGCCTTGAAGGTGATGTGCATGATTTGAGTCCCTCAAGGATATCAAATCTAAGTTGTGAGTTGTAGTGAGTTGTTGATTCATCATTCATTTGTCATTTATCCTCTATCCCTCAAAACAATAAGCTATTTTTATCATCAATTTTTCCATTGTGGAGGTATAAATACCAACATGGGGTTTGACCAAGGAAAGCCCTTATATGGCACAACCCTTCCTCTCTCTTTGAATGTGCAGGTTACAAATCTGAAGAAGATCATAAGAAGATTGAAATCTATTTATTCATTGATGCATTCAAAACCTACAACTTAACAATATACAAAAACTCAATTATCTCAGTAATAGACAAAGACTCAACAATGAGATCTAAAAGGAAGAAGCAATGGACTAGGGACTTGAGGACTATGAAAACATATTTTGGTTTCATATCTCTAGTCTAGGGTGCATTGGGTGCCCTTGTCTAGTCAAATCAAGCTCAAATTCAATTCACAGGTGCACACATGTTTGCTCTAGTTATTTATGGTCATTAAATTTGTCTGTCAACTTCCAGATTGTTTGTATTCATATTAGAATAGTGTATTCTCATAATTAGCTAACTGCATCATTGCATTTCATCATAATTCAATTTCCACACACACAATCAAAACATAACAAACAACAAAAAACCAAGGAATTGGAGATCAAGGGTTGGTTGATTCACATTTTAGGTTGTATGTTAATATCATGCCCTTGCCCATCTTCAATTCCCTAAGTCTCATGCTTGGAAAGGTGACTAATCCCAATTAGATCTTAGGGTTTCACTTTTCCAACATCACACTTTGTATGCAACTTAAGAGCTTATAGCTATTGTTTGGCTTCCAATTAGTTACGATGAACACGAGAGGATTTATTATGTAGACAAAGGTAAAAAAGTGGTCATTTCAAGGTGACGTTTGATACATATTCTTTATTGCCCCAATAACCATTCACTTTGACCACCACAAAATTTGCACAATTGATCCAATACATATGCACAAATGCCCTAGTAATTGTGCACTATTGGTACCAATAAAGTTGCACAACTCCTCCAATTAAGTAAAAAAAATTAACTAGTAGGTATACAAGTGGAAAACTATTGGTACATTTGGAATTTTTTAGTGGGCTTTTAATTAACATGTATATATGAATGATTATTAGAACATGAGAGATAATTGGGATCTTTCCCCTACTCAAGGTCAATATAGTTCAATCTCTAGAAATGTGGGCTTGATCTGAAAATTCAAAATGATCAAACCTTAAGAGTGTTTGGATGTATATCTATAGAAAATATAATTTGTTTTATATGAAACTAGAGTGTCAATATTCTAGCTAGATTACAATATAATGATACCCATAAGTTGGGTAGTGATTACATGTAAACTATCTTTCTTTCATTGTGCACTAGCCTTTTATTCAAAAGAAGATTGAAAAGCAATAATTATAGACAAATTTTTGAACATATTGTAATGACAATGATTATTTATTAGCAAGATTTACTATTATTTCTATTATGTAAAGAATAATTAAAGTTTCACTACAAATATTGATCACATCTCTAATAGTTTAATTATTTCTACAATTCTTATTCACAATAGAAAATAATCAATTTACAAAGATGTTCTAATGAGGAATCACTTATTAGTCATTATCTCATTCTTTAGAAAATATAAAACTGCAAGACAAGTACTTGCCACTATGTGAAACTTATAAATTGATTATTAATCTTTAAGATATTGTTTGATATTTATACCCTAGAACTTGGAGAACACATTTAAAATACATCAAAGAAAATTATAGCAATTTAGTATTTGTAGCTTTAATTGTAAGCTATTAACTTAGTTTGACTAATATGAATAGACTACTAATTTTTTTAATTTTTTTTACTAAGAGGAATAGAGAATTCAGCTCAATGACCTAGAGCTTAGCTCTTTAGAGGGTGAGCCCCCTTATAACCTCTCGAGCGATGTACAACGAACCCTCATCCACACCGTAGGCAAATTAGGAGTTGAACCCATGAACTGGACTACCTAAAATGACAGTCGAGACCAAATGAACTAACCTCAAGAATCTAAGAGACTAGGGGAGAGGACCCAGTAGTTGTGCACCCTAACTTCACACTTCTAATTATCCTACATGGAAATTTCAAATCACTCCCAATTTTTTACAGTAGCTTACTTGGCAAGTCCCCTACTTATAACTTTCGTTTTAGGGCCACATCATCAAATATGATGCCACATCAACATGCTTTTTGTCAAGGTGTCCAAAAAGTCCCAAAAAAAAAGTGAGACCAATACTTGTGCATTCACAGCATGGATAGTTGAGCACTGATGTGGCATCACATGATTGGTTGCTTTTTAGATCAAAGGAATACATTTTGGTTAATTATGGGTAGTCAAGTCACAACTATTAGGCATTATATAAACAACTACTATCACAACTAGTGAGCGTTATATAAATAACTACTATCACAACTATTGAAGCATGGTCAACTATTGGATCCTCTTCCCTAATTTGTTTTTACTTTGTTCTTCAAATTTCTTATAAACTTAATACTTTTAAAAATTGAAATTATGAACTAAGGACCCATGACTATAACTTCAACCCTTTGTCCTAATACAATGTCTCAGCATCCTATCAAAATATTATAGTACAAAAGTTAGATTACAATATAATATAATATAAAAAATAAATCCAGAGTTTTAGAGGACACCTAATAAAATGGATTCGGTACCGACTGCCAAGCCTGAGCTATGCCTATGGTAATAGTCCATAGTGTCTGCATTATTATCACCATTCCCCACTACCCATTGTACGGAATTCTGGAGAAATTGGTACCATATGCTCTTATTTAAAAACTGAAAAAGAGTTCGGATAATTGGAGACCTTTAATTTCTCGTTTCAGACAATAAAGGCAATGCAGAAGGTACTGAAAATGATATCCACCACCATTTTTGTGACAGTTGGTAGCTCACGATTAGAAGAGACAGAAGAGAATCTGGAATTGTGTGGGAATGCTTGATTTGATGCGGGTATTGCTGCACTGATATTGACCTGTTCCAAACTCATACAAAACATTTAGCACGGCTCATGACTGACAAATGCACTGCCGGTTTCTGCACAGGTAGATTGGAATAGGATGATAATATATTTCTCCTGCTAACCCATTGGCTGCCTGTGGATTAAAAACTGATGATGTATTAGTTCCAAACAATAAGGCACTGCAAGCTGTCGGGAAGGAATGTACAGCTTACTCTTTTTGCTTATTGGAGCTCTTCTGATTGCCTCACATGGAAGATCAAATCTCAAATTATTAAAGAATAGGAAAGGAATAGCCTACCCCTCTGTCGTCAAAATGTTTCTAAAGGTGTGGGTGGTTTTTTTTTTTTTTTTCAAATTGGATTAAGAAGAAAAAAAACAATTTACATCAGCGAGAATACATTGTCAAACAGGTCACCATTAGGTCATACACAAGTAGCAAGACAAGCTGCTACAGCAGAAACAAAAATAACAATACCAGCCCATCATTATATAAAATAGAGAAGGTAAAGCATGCTGCTACAGCTGTAATAATAAAAGTAGCTCTACAATAGCAAAATGTGCTGTTACAGCAGCAGTAGCTCCAACAAATGCAATAAGAATCTCTCTTCAAAGAAGATATACAACACCACTCATAACCAAAACTTAAACCATTAGTCAACAGCCATTTAGAAGAAGGTCTAAGCAGCTCAACGTCCAAAGGACAGAATACTCTCCATAGCCTCCAAGAAGCAGTCTCCTTAGCAAGATGCCTATCCATCAACCAATTGTAACTGTGCTTGAACATTGTAGATAGATATTTTAAGATTATTGTTAGTTTCTAAATAATCCTGGAGCATAGCAATCAAATTTGTAACTTATAAAGAGAGATTCCAGCAAATTATTTGAACTTCAACTTTAAGAGGCTGAGAGATATTTTGTAACTGTGCTTGAACATTGTAGATAGATATTTTAAGATCATTGTTAGGTGTGGTTTTGAAATCCCTCTGAGTGTTGTTCTTCTATTCCATGATAATGATGTAATGGTTGGAGCAAAAGATTAAAAGTAAGTTAATTGTTTGTTTTATAGGATTTTTTATTAGGTTAAATTACTAATGACTTCCACTTTAATTATAAATATGTACTTTTAGTATTCACATAAGTGGTTCAAATTAGCAAGACTTTAGGAAGTCATTTTTGTAATGTCCTAATTTTTACACTAGCACATTAGTGGACAAAAAATGGACGAACAACTTTTTCACATTACAATTATTGAATACACATGTCAAAATATCATACTAAAACACAGAATGTTGTCGAAATTGAATAGCATCATGACAAATGCACACAATGACACCATGATGACACAAGGTCAATACAAAACCAACATAGAATAACACAAGTGGCAGATGTATACAAATATTGTGGAACAATATCATCATGATGAGAAACATAGGAAATAGAACCTCCTCACAACTAATGAGAGAGTACACACATTTCATTATCAACACCAATGATGGGCAATAATGGAAATAATTAATGTCCATACTAAAGTTCATACCCAACACATTCAAGCCTGCGACAACTCAGCTATGCCTCACCAAAGATTGATTAAGCTCACTTTAGGGGATGATCGCACAATAGTGGGCATCCTCATTTTGACCTAAAATCACATCCTTTTTAGAAAAAAACAATGATTTTAGCGTAGAAGAGTTCCATCTAAGGGGGTTTGATTGAAGGGGTTTAGATGACAAAACCCCTAACAAAGTCTCCTTCTTACCTATCAAAATACTAACAAAAATATAGTTTTGATTCACCTTTTGGGAGACCAAATGAAGTTATTTGGAATTACAATTTTGTAAGTGTGTAGCTCTTTGTCTTATCTTTCCATAAAATATAATATGCATTATATATTTTTTAATATTATACACATTTTTTATTTATAATGAATGTAGGTCCATTATGAACAATGAGTGAAAATCTTATAAAAGACTTAAAACCATCAAATCTATACAAATGGAAACCATGATCCACAATCTTTAAAGCAACCACAACTTCTAGATTTTTTAACTCTCTAATTACCCCAT
This sequence comes from Sequoia sempervirens, assembly GCA_007258455.2. Taxonomy (NCBI): domain Eukaryota; kingdom Viridiplantae; phylum Streptophyta; class Pinopsida; order Cupressales; family Cupressaceae; genus Sequoia; species Sequoia sempervirens. The sequence continues at coordinate 14,437 of VDFB02180652.1, read as the reverse complement.
CATGTGGTGAGAATTCCTCTATTTTCTATCACTGGAATGAAATTTTATAGATGGAAAGAAGATTTCCAAATATATCAATAGCATAGAGGACAGCATTGGTGAACCCATCTAACAACTAAAATAGATGCCAAATTCCAAAACTATAATCCATAAAGAATCTGCACTAGTATTATTTGAAGTGATACTAATGGAAAGATTAGTGAGAATCTCATCAGGATGTGTCATGTGATGTCAAGCACTTGAATAAAGTGTCCAATTGTTTGAAGGTGCAACTAAAACCCTAGCAAAAAGAGCTCACTCTTTATGAGTGGAAGATGGTGAAGGCATAGAAAATTTGTGCCAAGATATGGCTTCCCCCAATACTTCCAATCTCTTCCAACACCTAGATTTAAAATGACCAATTTTCAAAAAGTTACAAACAATGTCACTAAATTTTTGCTTTGCCTTGGAGGTAGAGTCACTTGAATTAGAAGGGGAAGGTTTAATATATTTAAGCTTGTTCTTCTTTGTCTTGGAGGGAAACTCACTTGATTGAGTGGATTATATCTTAGACTTAGGTTCTTATTTAGGTTTACCTTTTCCCTTGGAAGATTGAGAAAACAAGGCTTGACTTTTGGAACTAGGGAGGATATCCAATTGGGAAAGTCTAAATTATTCCCTAGAAAGATGCTCAAAAAATAGCTCAAAGTGGGCATATTAAAATATCTTCCTAAGGTACTTATAGTGGAATAGAATATGGAAGAGGAAACCTAGAGATGACTTTTTAACTTTGAAAAAAATATAAATATGCTATTTGATCTATTATTTCCTCAACACAACCCTTCAATTGTGACAAAAGTGACTTGGACTTGGAAAGAATATACTCAAAGGAGGGATGATCATCAAGTGCAAGAGAAGACAGATATACTTCTAATTACAATAATTTGAATTCATTAGCCTTTCAAAACAACTCATGGAACTTACCTCAAGCCTATCTTGGTGTAGTACAATCCATAATTTTAAGGAGAAAATTATAAAAAAATAGACAATTTTAGAAGCCCCATTACTTCATCAAGTTTATTTGTATAGGTAAATTTATCATATTTCTTAGTGAAATATGGTGTTGTTTCAAGTAAAATTTTCCACAAACACTTACATTAGAATAGTTTCTTGATCTTTATTTTCCACATATGATAGTTGTGTGAAATTACAAGATCAATAAATTTAGTTTTAACCATAAAGGCATAGTCACCAACCAAATGATTGAAGGAAATAAATAAATAATGGGCAACTAAATGTGCCTTGTAAACCCCCCAAAAACTATATTATAACTATGTACATGAAAATTGGAGCATACAAGAACAAGCTAAAACTATATTAACATATTCAACTCATAATCTAATGTAGCACTCAAATTTTAAAAAAGAGCTAGTAAACATTGATGAGAACAAAATGAAAGCTCACCAACACCAACCCTTGTTTTACTAGGTCTATGGAAGTTTTTTTCAAGATGGTGATATATGAGTGCTCCTACTTGTAGTATAATATTGCATTTCATGAGTTTTGAAAATGGCATGGGTTGAGGACAATTTATAAATGTTTGACTATAGGATTGGATGGCTAGGATTAAAATTAGAGATCAAAGGCTCAAATTAGTTGAAACCCTTGGAGAGATGAGAGGAGGTCAAGGGTCCTTGCTCGAATGGTGGATGGAGAAGAGCCCAAGATTAAAGGGGAATATATGATGAATAATCCCCTTGAATAAAGTGGAGGGATGATAAGGAAAAGGGGTACTTTGGAGTGCTCTAGGGGGAATGGACAAGTCCTTAAAAGGAAGCAAGGTATGCAAAAATTCTTCCTACATTAACATGATGAGGAGATTGTTGTGCAAATTTTAATATTTTAGTAATTACAAAAAGTAGAAACACAATTAAATGGAAAATAAATAATGCATACCATAACACATGTGCATGTAGTGAAAACACTTTCAGGAGAAAAACCCCACACTCTAAAGAAGCTCAATGTGTTATTTAGTAAACCATGATTACAATGAACTTGTAGAGAAAACCCTTATAGAGGAGTATCACCAACCAAATATCTGGAGTAATTGTTATAGATTAATAGTATCTAAAAATCTCTACACTCAACCTCCATCTCAAGAACCTAATATATAAAAGATACAAAACCCAAAGCCATCAAATGGTAATTAGAAATCCATGAGCTAAAACCACCCAAAAGTGGTTCTTCCATTATCCTCCAATCAAATATTCCATATGATGGTTCATAATACACATCATAAGTTGGTCAATAGTTGTAACTCTCATTCATAACTCTTTTATGCATCCAACGAATTTTTACATCTTCTATGTAAAATTTCAAAGGCCATAATTTTTGATCTAGTGGATTGATTGGGCTCTTTTTTACAAAACTGAAATACTCAAAGATATCAATGTTCAATATGCACCCCCATAGAAAATTTTGAGCAAATGAGAATTTTTTATGTTTTCTAAAAAATAACCCTATAGACCGTAAATTGATTTTTTTCATTTTATATCCAAAAAATACACTTTTTGTAATCTTAAAATTAGGAGCAAGGTTGAGAAAAATTTCCCAACTTTCTCCCACTTTTCAAACATCTTGAAAGAGAAAATGGAGTATCAACACCATTATCTAATTGCTAGGGGCTGAGAGGCTCATAAAATTATAGCACCAACTAAATTTTTCTATGCACATTGAAATTTTTCTAGCATTAACTCCCATCCTCTATCATATTCCAAACAAAATGGTATTGAACATCTATATTCTTTGTCCTTGTATGAAAGGTTGGGTTCTTTTCCCATACATATGAACTCTAAATCATTATGGTTCATTCCTCTAGCCCAACATCTAATCGCAATCATTTAAATAATAAGCTTCCTTACAAGCATGTGTTACTTCCATATACTCTACTTTTATAATGGAGAAAGAAACCATGGATTTTTTCTTACTCATCCAAATATTACACCACCAAACATGGTCAAAACATATCCACTAGTGGATGTTTTGTCGTCAATATCTCTAGATCAATCTAAATCCATAAATCCATGAATATAAATAATTTTTTCATCTCTTATATGATAACCATGATAGCATAAGGAATACTCAAATGTATCCTACAAATACCTAAATATCCTCTTCACTACATCCTAAAGTACTCATCCAAGATTAGCCATAAATTGGATAAGGATTCCCACTACTTGAGCAAGGTCTAGTCTTGTACAAACCATACTATATATCAAAATATTGAATACACTAGCAGAAGGTAATTTTATCATATCCTCCATGTCAATAGGAGAAATTAGACACTACTTAATAGATAACATTGTCCCCATCATAACAGAAACACAAAGTGACCTACAATAGATGCCATGTTTATAAACCTCTCCAACATTGAGCTTGAACATACTTAATTTGGTCCAACCAAAGCTTTCTATTCACTCTATCTCTTTTGATCTCTATCCTCAGGATGAAGTTAGCTACCCATAATCTTGTATCTTAAACTATGCTAAAAGTTGAGACTTCAAATCACAAATCAAATCTTTCCCACTCCCCAAAAATAATATATCATCAACATATAACATAATTGTAGTGCAGAAAATGGTATACCTTAACAATTTCACATTATGTTTTGTCCCCCTAAATTATTGGACTTAATTAAGCTCCTAAATTTCCAAATTATGCATTCCAAAGCCTAAATTTTACCGTTTTCTGAAGAAGGACAAGCATTAAACAAATGCATCCAATCATTAAATTGTCCTGGACTTCGAGTGTCCTAGAAATTTTGGACAAGATCCAATCGCCCATGGGCGACTGAGTCCCTTTTTTTAGCCAGGACCCAAATTTAAATACGTTGTTGGCAACATTCTAAACCTTTATCTGCAAGGTCATCTTTCCCTTCACACTTTTTGGTTGGGGTATTTTATCAATAGCAACCACTCTCTTTGGATCTATCCTTACGCCTTCCTTGGAAACTATGTTCCCCAAAAATTCTCCTTCAATAACCCCAAAGGTACATTTCTTGGGATTGAGTGAGATCCCATATTCTAAGGCTCTAGTGAAAATCTTCTCCAAGTGCATACAATGCTCTTCTTCCTTCTTTGAAAATGCACCCAGATTATCCTGATACACAACCATAAAAATACCTATGAAATTAGCAAAGGCTACATCCATATCCCTCTAGAAAGTTGCACCAACATTTGTCAAGCCGAATGGCATCTTGACATATACATAGGTTTCCCAAGGAGTGGTGAATGCAGTTTTATATTGTTCATACTCCTTAACCTTTACTTGATTTTAGCTTGAGAAACCGTCCATCATTGACATAAGCTCACAACTAGTCACCTTTTGAAGCATTGCCTCCATGTTGGGCAATGGATAGTTATCTTTCAATGATGATATGTTGAGATTCCTGAAATCAATACACAACCTTATATCACCATTTTTCTTTCTTACTGGCACCAAATTATAAACCCGTGTTGAATGTCTAATGGTTTTAATAATTCCCTCATCTCTCAATTTCATTAGTTCCTCTTACATTTTAGGTTCCAGTGTGGGGTTTATTGGTCTTTGCTTCTATCTAAAAGGCTTGGCATCTAGTTTCAATGGAATCTCATACTAAAAAAACTCTTCTCTATAAGCCTTGAGGTCATTATATGACCAATCAAAGACATGTAGGTATATTTTCTCAGAAGAGAAATAAGCATTGCTCTTATTTTGGGGATCAATTTTTTTACCTATGTACACCTTTGGTGCACATTCTGTTCCAATATTGATTTCCTCTAGATCTTGTGGATCAGTAGAATTTTGCTTGACATTGCTCTTATATGAGTTATCAAACACCCTTTCCAATGGTACCAATCCTCTGGGAATTTTGTTTGTTTTCAATTATATTATTTCATTCCCAAATATTGTATCCTTCCCATCAATATTTTCAACAAATCCTTTGAAGTCTATTTCTTGGCTCTCATACAGATCAACACACTATAGGAACTTCAATATATCATCATCATCATTGAATACTTGCTAGCTTTGAATATTATCAAGAACTAAAGGCCTTGTTTGCACCTCAACCTTTGAGATGCCAGTGTATGTCATATCATATGGCCTCAATGCAATATTAGCTAATAAATTATCCATTAAATTTGTGTTCCTTTCTATCTAATCAATACCAAATGCATCAAAAAAATTGATTGTATCCTAGCCAACATTTCTATATTGTTTCAGTCTTTTATTTTAGACACAAATTTAGCCCTAACCTGGGATACAATTAATTCAGAATCTCCAAAGACCTCAGTGATATTTTTGATCCTATGATTGTTTTCCATGTTCAACCCTAACATTAAGACCTCATATTCTGCCACGCTATTAGTGCAAGCAAACTTTAGTGAAAATAAGAACTTGAAGGTCTTACCATTAGGTGAAATAAAAATTACTCCTGCACCCGATCCTTCTTTAGATCAAGCACTGCCAAAGTACATAGTCCATACTCCATTTTCTTCAACCTTTTTTAACATTTATTTTTCCAAAGGTGTGGGTTTCTTCTCTCCTTGTTACTCTTCAATCCTAAAATTATCCATGTCTACATCCACAAAGTGAAAGTTTTCTTCAGCCATTGTTTCTTCAATTAAGTGTGTAGACCTTGGTTCTCTAAGGAGTTTCGCCTCTTTTCCATCAATGGGAATGGTGGCAAAGGACATGTCTACATGCATGCTTCCTCCAATTGTTGCACTCCATTTTCTTGATAGTAGTAATTCATAAGTGGGAGGAATATTGTAGTAATAGAAAATGTATCCCTTTTTCCTTAGTTTGGGAATAATTAATATTAAAATGAGCTTAATGTTGCCTTTATTTAGTGTTGTAATGTGTTTTACGCATTCACACTAAGTTTAGGGCTCTTTTTAAACTAAATGGACTTAATTGTGCCTTATTTTGGGTGTTGTAAAGTCTATCTTTACACTTTCAAACTAAAGTAGGGCTTTATTAATTAATTGAACTTAATTTTCCTTAATTGGCCCATTTAATTCAAATCCAAGCCTAATTAATTGTAAATCCCAAGTGATAAAACTTGACATTCATAAATTCCATTACGCCGCTTAATTTTAAAAAGGTGTGTGTCCTAGGTTAGTGACCTAGGACCCATTCACCACCTGGTGAATGGGTCCTCACTAGGTCACTAGGACCCTATTTTCACATGATCTTTCACATTGCTTGAATTTTGTCCTAGTTAAGTGAGATAGGACCCATTTTCCCTATAGTGAATGGGTCCTCACTTAGACCTAGGAACCCTCTTTTAAATATGTTTTCAACGATATTTTAATGGTTTCAAATCCTGGATTTGATGTCGGCTTGTGATATTTGAATTTCAAAAATTAATGATATGTATAAGTACAAGGCTACTTCACTTAGTTTCAACTAGAATTTTTATAAGCAATCAATAGTAATTTCACAAGAGCATTGATAGAGCATTCAAGAGCATTTCTAAGGCATTCAAGGGAAGATTATTGAAGAATATTTCATAAATCAAGATCCTTTTCATCATGTCAAAGGAATAATGCATCACATGCATGTTGTTGAGCTAATGTTGTGATGTAGTATTCAAGATCCAATTCAAGAGTTGTTTCTAATCAATGTTCATGATCAAGATCTACATTCATTGAGGCCACTTCATGCTAGTTTGCAAATTTATCCAAGGTTCAATTGAGGATTGGCAAGTTGTGACATTGCATTTTGTTCATTCATCATTCCTTTCATGCTTTCATTCATTTCAAGGTTTAATTACCAAAATGGGGTTTGACCAAGGAAAACCCCTATTCCTTAACAAAACAACATTTTTCTCTCCTTTGATGTGAGATTGCAGGTTTTAGGTTGAAGATCATTTGGAGAGAAATTTTGAAAAAGTCTTCAAAGTTGTCAAAGTTGCAAAGAAAGTTGTCAAATCATGGAAATTGAGCTACAAGATTTATTTCTGGCTTTTTGACAGTGCCTGACTAGAATTTGACAATGCAGAATGAGAACATAACCCATAAATTGATTTTCTAGAGCCCTAGACAAGACCCATTCGCCATAGGGCGAATGAGTCCTTAATGACGTCCAAAAAGCACTTTTTGCAATAGGTACATAACATTTGACCCTCCTAAAACCTACCTTTTGATTGCTATATCAGTTAGGTTTATTTTTTGATTCTCAATTACACATCATAACCCTCATATTGAATGAAATTAGGGAGATAGGTGCATTGTTCATCAATTCATTTTGGTGAACCTCTACCCACTTTTCCTTTCTTTTCATTATGGTGAACTTGACCTTTTGAGCATTCTAATTTTTTAATTTTGGAGTCCTTTCAATCCTAGATTTAGATCTTGCATTCATTTGCATCCATTTCATTGAATTAGGTCTCATTTAGGGTGTCTAATTTGCATTCAAATTTGCATCTCATTAAGGGTTTTAGGATTACATATTTTGCATTCTTTAAATCTGAAAAATACAAAAAAATCAGTCATCTTGCATATTATTTACATTATATAAACTTGCATTTGGAAAATTGAAACAAAATTGCATATCAAACCAGGTCTTTTTGGTCATCATTTTGTCACATTTTTCACTTGCATTTCATATTGCATTTACATAAAACTGAAATTGAAACTTGCTATTACAAACCTAAATCTGAAAACCACTGGAAAACACTTGAAAAACTATAAAAATCAGTTTTGAAACCTCATCCATGACCCATTCACTATAGGGATAATGAGTCCCTAATCAATTCATAATCTACATTTCTAGAAATTAAAATCTTATTTATGTGCTTTTGTTTGTTGCTTTCAGATTTTTTTTTCAGTTTGTTGAGTTTTGGTTTCATCAATTTGATCATATCTAGCTTAATTTGGTATATTTAGTGCATTGTGTGATTTCAAAATTGTATTTACAATATTTCATTTACAAATTGTTGCATAGTGTAATCAGAAAATTACCTTGTTTAAATTCTAAAAATTGCATTTACACATTACATTTTAGGTCATTGCATTGCATTATAAGCCTCTTTCCATTTTTGGGTTTGGACACTAAGTTTGTGAAACTTGCATGAGCTTTACAACTTGGTGTCCTATTAGCAATACTATTGTGAGACATAGTTTGAGACTCATGTCATCCCACAATACACCATTCATCATGGATCTTGGGTTTTCTAACTCTCTTTCTAATAGTGTTGATAATCAACCCCCTATGGATCATAGTATGCATACCTCATTTACCATGACTTCCCTTCTTGCAAACAATATGCATGATGTTGTTCATTTCTCGCAAGAATAAATAAAAATACTAGATGAAAGCCTAGAAAAGTTACAAGACACTGTGCTTACTGAAAGTATGGACATTAGTATGATTCCCACTTTACACAATCTAAGGAAAATGCTTAAAACTGAAAATGGAACACAAATTGTCAGTAGCCTCAGTTGCTTCCTTTATGAGAACTTAAACAAACAAGAGAATAATAACATACATGCCTCGATCAACTTTATTGATGCTAAACCTCATAAGGGCTCAACCAAAATGCCTCTTGATATTGCTTTCTCGCAAAAAGACATACATAAAAATGCACCTGATGGTCCTCTTTACATAACTGGAAGAATTAATGACAAGCCTACTAATGGGATATTAATTGATCTCATTTATGTAGAGAATGTGATCATTGAATAATTCCTATTCATGCATGAACTTTATCAAGATACATATGACAAACTGAAAGCATGGATCAAAACATGTAAGGGTTTTGCTTGTATGGGTCCTCACTTAGACCTAGGACCCCTCTTTTAAATATGTTTTTAGTGGTATTTTAATGATTTCAAATCCTAGATTTGATGTTGGATTGTGATATTTGAATTTTGGGAATTAATGATAATATATGTATAAATACAAGGCTACTTCACTTAGTTTTAACTAGAATTTTTATAATAAATCAAGAGTACTTTCACAAGAGCATTGATAAAGCATTCAAGAACATTTCTAAGGCATCCAAGGGAAGATTATTGAAGAATATTGCAGCAATCAAGATCCATTTCATCATGTCAAAGGCACAATGCATCATGCATGTTGTTGAGCTAATGTTGTGATGTAGCATTCAAAATTCAATTCAAGCGTTGTTTCTAATCAAGGTTCATGATCAAGATCTACATTCATTGAGGCCACTTCATGCTGGTTTTTAGATTTATCCAAGGCTCAATTGAGGATTGGTGAGTTGTGACATTTCATTTTGTTCATTCATCATTCCTTTCATACTTTCATTCATTTCAAGGTTTAATTACCAAAACGGGGTTTGCCTCTAACAAAACAACATTTTTCTCTCCTTTGATGTGTGATTGCAAGTTTTAGGTTGAAGATCATTTGGAGAGAAAAATTGCAAAAGTTGTCAAAGTTGCAAAGAAAGTTGTCAAATCACAGAAACTAAGCTATAGGATTTATTTCTAACTTTTCGACAATTCCCAACTAGAATCTGGGAGTGTAGATTGAGAAGAACAAAACCCAAAAATTGATTTTCTAGAGCCCTAGCCAAGACCTATTCGCCATAGGGCGAATGAGTCCTCAGTGAGGTCTGAGAAAGCACTTTTTACAATAGGTACATAGCATTCGACCCTCTTAAAACCTTCCTTTTGATTGTTATATCAGTTAGGTTTATTTTTTTATTCTCAATTACGCATCATAACCCTCATATTGAATGAAATTAGGGAGATAGGTGCATTGTTCATGAATTCATTTTTTTGAACCTCCACCCACCTTCCCTTACATTTCAAATACCTACTACTGTGATGCTGATAATAAACTCTTTATCGGGGTAAGAAGCCAATTTGAAACATACCTCCTTGATGATTCCTATTATTGGAACCTCCCTAAAGTCCATGGCATAACTTTTCCATATGCACTATTAATTTTTAATCCTGATTCCTTCATGATTTCAATAGGCATAATGTTTGATGAGGCTCCTAAATCTATCATGTTGTTTTTCACTAACTTATCATCAATCATAAGTTACATAGAATGGGTCCACTTGGTTAGGACATACAGTAAGTGTGACACCCAAAAACACTTGAGGGATATCATTATTGATCCCCTCAACTTCTTCTTCACTCAAATTATTTCTACTCATTTTAGGAAAAGTAGACACCTTTTCTCCACAGGTTGTAGCTACACCATTGATGAGGGAAACTTCCTTTTCCTTATGCTCTTCAATCCTCATCATCTCAAGAAGAGGAACTAAAGCATTTACTTGTGACAACAATTGGAACATATCAACTAGAGTATCTTAGGAAACTCATATGTTGTCACATCTTGTTCTACTGATTGGTTTTTCTTTTGTTCAAGTTTTTCTTCTTTCCTAACTTCAACTTTTTTCTTTTCTTGATTAGCCTTAATCTTTTGATATTTATCTTTGACCACTGGAGACACCACATGCCCATTAATGTTCATAGATCTAGACTTCTTAGCTAGCACCTTTTATTTTTCTTTGGATTCATCAATCTTTTTAGATGTTTGACTAATTTGTTTGTCTTTATCCTGATCCTTAATGAAAACAGCACCAACTTTACCCTGATCATCATTGACCACTATATTTATTAAGTGGTAGTTGCTTTTAATTTGGGAAACTACAGTAGCTGATAATACTTTAATCTCTTTTGTAGATGGTCTTCTTAAACTAACATTAAAAAAATCAGTCTCAAGATTATTTACATTATGATCTTCTCCCTCATTATCAAAAAAAATGTTGATGATATGCTTTTGATTTGTATCACTTCATTCCCAGACACTGTATCACTTTGTTGTGGGCCCAATTTTGTCTTCATCTACCAGGTCATCTTTATTGGGCCTTTGTCATCGACTGAAGAATGAAAGGAGTGACAAAGTAACTCAAACTATCTACATCAAGCATGTTTTGGAGGGACAAAGATTACAAGCAAGTGTAACTGTATTTGTCCTTTTAGAATATTCTCTCCATGAATAGTTGTGCTCATATTTTATAATAGAATTGTTTGTCAAATGAAAATATGTCATGTGTCAAATGATCTTGAAGCTTGTTCTACTCCCTTGTTCTTATAAAAGGGAGATCAAGGCCATTTGCATGAGATATTGGAGAATATTGTAATGTAGAGCATAGAGTAATAGAGTCTAAACTTTGTATATAGGTGTTGTTTGAGTCTAGATTTGTATGTAATTTGCAGGTTTTTGTATACCTGTACTAGCATCTATTTTCAAATACAATGGTACAATTTCAAGACAATTGTCTCCTCATGTATACTTGATACAAGTTATGAATGAAATCCAATCAAAGATCAACTTGTTCATCTTCATTTTCTTTCCTTTGAATGTATGTTTCTGCTATAGCTCTTATTCAATTAATAGGTTAAAATGATTTAATGAGAATGTAGAATTGGTTAGGAATTCTTAAGTGCAGTAGTTTAAGCAATTACTATGAAGCTTCATGATGTTTAGGGAAAACGCTAATAAACAGGTCTCAATTACAATCATTTTGACTATGTACCCTAGGTTAAGAGACCAATCCATTGCATTTATACTTGTTATGATCTCCATGGTCACTCATATAAAGAAAAATCATAAATCTTAATTTCAGTTTGCATTATTTGTAGTTTTGATGTTATTGTATATTCTCCTTCTATGAATTGTTGAAATGCTTAAAGGATATTGCTAGGCCTTTTCATTTTCATAATCATCAAGCTAATATGTTGAGAACACATATTCTATTTACATTATTTTAGATAATTGGCAAAGGAGATCTTACAAATACTATCAGGGACCACCCTCTCAGGTTTCACAAAGCCCAAAGTGAAGAGGGAAAGTTTTATCCAACTTTCTCCTAGTTGTTGGACAATCCGTCCAAGTTATTGATTATTGGAAATGGAAATTCCATAGGTTACTTGTGAAAATCTAGTTGGGAATTAAAAACAACCAACAATTGGCAGAATTTTAACATTCAAATTTCAAATTGTAAGTGTTAGCTTGCAGGATCTAATTTTTGAGAAATTGGAAAAAATTCCTATAAATACATAGTCTTTTCATAATTTGAAACTAGAGAAGAAGAACTATAATTGAGGAGAAAATACTATTATCAAGTGCAATTCAAGAGCAACATTATCAAAGTTTATTACAACAATTCAAAATCCAAGTATCATGCCAAAGTGTTTGTGAGTCTATGTTATCATGTTATCATGGTTTTGTGAAGGCTAACCCTTGTTGTAGGTCTCCAAAGCATTCAAGAATACAAGCAAAGCAAGATCCAAATCCTTGAGGTGATGTGTATGTCTTTAGTCCTTATAGGAAGCCATTGAAGGGTGGTGAGTTGCAACACATTGTGATTTCATCATTCCTTCCTTTCAATTATCATTTATCCATTGACATTTTCCATTGTGGAAGTGGGAACACTTACATGGGGTTTGACTGAGGCAAGCCCCTATATGGAACAACATTTTCCTTCTTTGTGAATGCAGGTTACAAGTTTGAAGATGATTGAAGAGATCTTGAAGGAAAATTCCTCGTTGTTGCATTTGATGTCATACATCTTCTCAAATCATGAAAACTCACTTATAGAATTTATTGATGATATTCTAACAAATTTGCAAGTGGAAATGGAAGCTCAGATCTAGCATCAGAGGACCCCAAAATTTGAGTAGGACACCCTAACAAAGACTTAGTAGCCATTGGGCGATCTAGTCCTTGTAGGCACAACCAGATCAATTTTTTGGGAAGATACACATCAACCTACACTTTCCAGACCCACTTACAAATTACTATTTCAGTCTATTTATTTTTGGGAAATTGCATTCATCATATTAGGTCATATAGTTTAATTAGGTTAATCATTCCAAATCATTTCCAATCCGCTCCCATCCTGAAATGATGTAGATCAAGGTCTAATTGACTCACCTTGGAGGTTGAAAGTCAATCTATGCACCTTGTGTTGGATATTGTTGGTGTTGTTATTAGTATTTTCATTGATGTCAACCTCCAGTATGGTTAGGGAGATTATTGAAGATTGTTGCACTATGTTGGCATTAATGTTGTGATTTGATGTCAACCTCTAGTGTGGTCATGTTGAGAACTATTTGTGGTATTGAAAAAGTGTTGTAAATGTTGTGGATATGTTGAGAAGGTGTTTGTGGTGTGTCAAGGCATTTGTGATCCAAGTTTCAAGTCCTTTAGGTTACTGTAAAGGTGGTTTTGAGAGTGACAGATTCAAGTTTGTATTGACTCTATGAGGATGTTCTCAAAGGTGTAAAGGTTGGCTCTATATTTCTCCACATTTGAAGATTTGGTCTTGTAGTTCAAAAGTTAAGTTCATGGAGATTTGAAGGTGTTATATCCAAATTTTCATATCAATATGTCTTCTATAGTGAAAGTTTGAAGTGATAGTGTGCAAGACTATGTTGTTCGGTGACTAGTTTTAATGTTTGTCTACTTATGCTAGCAGAAGGTTCTAAATTCTAGTTGTATGAGTTTTTTGGAAACTCCACATGTCTCATAGTGTTTAAGGTATGGATCACATGAATATCTTTCTTTTTTCCAGTATCAAACAAATGTTTCAAGTCATTTTGTGAAGTTATGCTCCTACTAAAGCCGACTAAGGCATGTTGATAATGTGCGCCACAAGTTTAAGTATGAGTGGAGCTTATGAAGCCTTTGAAGGTGTTTTATGGGTCATTCTGACTCATCTGATAGAAATGAAAGTAATGCTTTATCATTCATATGTCTTGCCAATGTTGTGAAGACAAACATACTACAAGTTACATGTGTTTCTTGCTTATGGCCAACCTATTTTGAATTTGTGAAGCATGTAGATGATTTCTATTGAAGGTCAAAGGTGTGAATAAAGTTTAGGACCGAGTTAAGTGTGTGTTGGAATCCACAAGGCATGTTCCTCTACTTGGTGTTGCATGCACAATCTTTTGGATCTTTCCCTCTACACATTTCATGTTGATTGTTTTATCCTTGGCTGACTTGGAGATGTAATATTTTTGTTATTATAGGGCAGGTACAGAAAGATGGGGGGCCAAAAAGTGGCCAATTCACTTTTTTATCCCGAAATAGTGAAAAAATGAGCTCGTTTTACTAAAATGTGCTCGCATTATGGCTTGGTAATTACCAAGCCTAGGCTTGGTCATTATTGAGCCAAAAATGCAAGTGCATTATAAAGCAAGCGTGTTATAACATGCTCACGTTATTGTTTGAATTTCAAAAAGTGTGTGTTTTTGAATTCAAAAAATGTATATTTTTTTAATTCAAAATAGCATCACCATAACGTGAGCGCATTATAATGTGCTCATTTTTTGGTGCACATTGAATTTTTTCTTCTCTTTTTTTTTAATTTCTTCTTGTTATATTTTAGGGAAACTATATACATGAAATAAAAATTTAAGTATAA
>VDFB02180649.1:0-20507 GCA_007258455.2 Sequoia sempervirens | reverse complement strand
GAGTTTGTAGTATGTATGTCATTGGTGGGAGATGAAGATTTTGGTAGGACCCTATTCTATGTCTTAGTGATGACTTGATAGTTCAAGAGTGAAATGGGGTTGTGTTCATCAGTGAGATACTAAGTGATTGACAGGATGACATTTTATGTCCCAATGACAACTTGACATGCCATAAATCATATGAGCAAATGACATCAAGAGGACTTGGGTGTATTAGTAGGACAGGAGAGTGAGTACCAATGATAGAATGATAATGCATGCATTAGAGTGACAATAGGATATTGGTGGGAAACAATAATGAGTCTTAGTGATGGGGTGATAAAAGGGTGGATGACATGTATAGATCAATAGTGATTAATGATTGATTGTGTGATTCACATCCTTGTTGTGAATTACATGGCAACAAGCTAGAAGGGTGGACCCACATTGAAATGATGTGTTGATCAGAGTGACATATTATTATTGGTAGGACTCTTAAGGTGGTCTCTTTGATTCAACGATAAGGAGGAAATGGAAGGAGTGCAATCTAGGAGATTGAGGTGTTAGGAAACTTCACAACCTCGCAACTTGGTTATAAAATTCATGGAATCCACAATAGGACGATGGGGTAGAGACCCGAATGGTGTGAGGATTGACTAAATGGTGAGTTGGAAGAATGAACGAATCTAGTGGTGACACATAGCATGATATCATTCATAGATTCACATCATTGTTGCTAATTGAATAGGTTAAACGCATTTAGGAGCATGCAATGAATGATTGGAAAATGACCTACTAGGGAACAAAATAAGAATTGATGATACAGATAACCATGTAGCTATTAGAAAAATATAAGTGATCATTGGACAACATGGTGGTACTAAGACAATAGGAGAGAAGAATGTGAAGTCTGACTTGAAGAATTAGAACAATATATGAAGCTAAAGGAATACAAGTGCAAGCAAAGCTAGTAGTGTTGGAGTTACAGGGGTGTGAGAAGGTGGCAGAGTAGCCTGAAGGTGATGGTGGAGTAAAGAAGAAAGTAAATCTCTTGTTGGTGAGTGTAGAGCCAAGAGTGAAAAGCCCACACTACACCTGGTAGATGACTCCAGAGTGAGATAAGTCCATGTGATGGCAGATTGTAATTCTGTAATGTCATTTTATTAATAAAAGGAAGTATTTTTTTCTTCATTTAGTTGTAAAAACCTATGTTGTTACTATGAGTTTGAGCTTGTAAGGGGTAGACATTGGTTTTCTCCTTCATCAAATTCCCCCATGGTCAAATTTATCTTCCCTCATGACAGGTAGCTCCTCAAGAGTAGTCAAAAAAGGGGGAAGGGAAGACAACTTGCTACAAGAAGTATACACCTAAGAGATGTTGGCAGAAGAAGCCATAGTACGATTCAAATAGGAACAACATTGAGTTAGAATAAATGAATATTCTAACTTTGTAGTAAAAATCATAAATTGATGAAAATAATAATCCTAACACAATAAAAAGATAATTTGGCTTATAAAAAAATTTCATGTTCACCAAATGAAAAATAGCTTCTTTTTTTTAAAAAACACCTCTAAGTTCCAACCAACTAAATTTTTATATAATGTCAATATAAATAATCACACAATCTAATATATATATATATTAGTAATGTACTTGATCCTATCAAAGTGTATTTCACTTATCTAAACTATGTTTAGTTTTCCTAAAAAAAATATTATGCTCAATTTTGAGATAAATAAAATAGAAGAATAGAGAATACATAGAAAGAACTTGGTCAATGAGTTGAGATGTTATGGAATAAACAAAATTAGAATCTAGAATAGGAATTTAGTAAGGATTGTTATATAGACTGCATTACTTTTACCAAATGACAATACAACTATGTTATGTTCTATCATACATAAAAACATATAATTTGTATAGAGAGTGAAATTTATAAAATAAGAATAACTTACACAACTAGAAATAAGAAATAATAATAATATAAAAAGGTGAAAAAATAGTCTAGATTATACAAAATAAAAGAAATAATATGAACATAAATTAATGTAAACACCTAAAATGTAAGGAGAAAGAAGAAATATGAAACCTACATGTGAATAGAAACACCACCAATATTTTTGATAAAAAAGAGTGAATGGGGATGACTACTAAGGAGCATGGTGAAATTATCAAGCCCCTATTTTGATCTTTAAACTTCCACAATAATTCAATTAGAGAATATTATTGAGATAAAAATGTGTTCCTATCCTATGTGTATGTAGAATTAAGATTGATTTTTGGTAAAATAAAATATGAAAAAGTAGAATAGATAAAATATACCTATCACTTTCCTAATGTGTATAAAAATAGGAACACGAGATGTAATAGGATATTTGGGAATGCCAATAAGGAAGTAAAAAATATAGGTAAACATCAAAAAATTATTTTGATACTAGTTTTTCAAGAGCAGAAAGCTCAATGTAAAACCTCACTAAAATATAAACATCAACCAATCAACAAAAGAGAGTAGATTTTGGTAATACAAAGAGAATATGACACAATAATAAATATTAAATGGTACCACAAGAAAAAATAGAAATACAAAAGAATGCCAGTTTTTTATAAAACTTGTTAATGTAAATATTTATAAAAGAAGTGAGAAGATGTTGTCATTTCTCAAGAGGATATTATCCCAAACAAATTATTAAATGATAATGTAGAAACAAATCCAAGAAGAATCATATAAGCTTCAAAACCCTTTCTAATATCTGTAGCCAAGTGCAATACACAATCATAAATAAATTTCATAGTAATTTAGGCATATCTAAATTGTTAAGAGAAACTCATATTACACAAGAAAAAGAATTTAAACTTTGTTTGAAGCCAAAGCATAACTACTTTATTACATGAGAGATTGTCAAATAGAGAATCCAACTTTTTAAAAATCTTCTATCATTAAATTTTCTATTCTTCATAATATAGTTAGGGAATTGATGTAAATTTGACAGAATTTAGGAAATGAAAATTACAAAATAAAAGGGAAAAAGAAACTACCTAACCATTAAATGTAACTTACATAATAGTATTATTTTGGTCAAAATCACAACTACATAGACTACATTTTTATATTAGAGAAATCAAATTAAAAATATTGTAAAATGGTTACGACAAATGAACTAAACATAAAATAAATACAAATTCACAAAAGAATACCAATGTACAATCACACAATACACTTGGTATTTGTACTAGGAAAAAGGCTAAGGATATGCTAAAATAGGTACTAGAAACATTGAAATGTGTATAGTGTTAAAACTGTAAGGTATGCATTTTTTAATTACAAATACTTTTTTTTCTATATTCATAATTTATTTTTTATGTAATGTTACTTATGACTATTATTACATGTGTTTGCATACTTTTTTTAAATATCTATTACTCACAAATTACACAGTTCTATTATGAAGATAGTCTCACATGCTTGGACATAGTTTGATGTTATATATGTTGACATGGTTATATGTAATTTGATTTCTTGACTACTTTATCATGCGTCATTTTTCACTTTCTCTTAATTCCTTGAAATTTTTGGATGCAACCAATTGAAGGAAAGCATATATTATCACTAATGTTATTATTATTGAGATTTCATATATCAAATGGGTATGTACAGGATCATCATGGAAAAAAGCAAGCCCTTAAGTGGCAAAAAATTCAAAAAAATCAGAGTTAGGCAACTTAATGTAAAAATTTGAATAAGTTATCTATATTATTTCAAAATATATAAGAATGGTGTAGAAAATTGAATGTGATTTCTAAACTACTAGGTTTATTTTAAAAATCTATTTGGTGAAATTTGAAATTTCAATGCAATAGTACTTAAATTTCAAAGGAAAAAATAAAGAAGTAGTTATACGTCCGGCCACCCTATACAATAAAATGATAATATTTTTTTGTAAAATTTTAGATATAAGTAGAGGAATTATGTCTAGATGTGATACATATTTTTGCAGTTTTTTTCCAGTAAATAATTAATTATGAATTTTTATTACAAATTTAAAAATATAAAAAAACTTGTATGTTTGAGCATAACAGTCAAAACTTCATGAAATTCATTTTTAATCCTATGGTAATATGAAGTGTAGAATGTGACACATGTTTCAAATTCAAAATATGTGATGCAGTTTGAAAGCTATAGATGTTTTCAATCATTTCTCCAGTCGAGACTTTAGTAGTAATTCAAATAGAAATGAATAATAATTATTTATTAATTCAAAGTAAAACATAATTATATTAGTGGTGGAAAGCTAAAGAATCTCCTTTACAAAACCCTTTTGTTTCATCAATTTTGTGTAAAAAAAATCATACGTTAATACATACCCATCATATCGCCACTTTTTGGCCCATCATGATCCTACACATACCAAAATTGTTATATCGAATGGTTCATAGATATAAATAGATGGACCTTGATTGTATTATTTGCACATGAATAAATGAAGTCTTGTCACATTAATGCATCAAGAAAAAATATATCCATATTGGGTGGAGACACATTGTCATATCAACATGTCATTTAGTATTTTTCCACATTGAATGGAGTCACATAGTTATTGAGTGTTCATTGTCACTTTTTAATAATCAATAAAATTTGCACAGTCATATAAAATGCATTGTATTGCATTGTCACATTGACCAAAGTATTTTCCATATCATTTTTCATACATGTAGAATCTATATCTCTTCTCTCTTTCTCTACTTTTCATTTTTCATAGAGAGCTTAAACTACTTGTTATTTGTGTGTATGTTACTTGTTTCATAGAGGCTACTCATTGCATATATTTAATCTATTTTATAGTTTCATATAGAGTTCTCGTGCTAAGGAGAATATCATAAGAAGAACCTAATAATGGTCATTTACTTTTCATGGACCAAGTATCCTTTTGAATTCTATGATTATTTACTTTTCATGTTGGGTGAGAATGTTTTGAATAGGATAATTGAGAGGGGGGTATGAATCAGTTGTCACAAAATTAATCCTTTAATCCTGTTACCAGAATAAATACTTAAAATTGCTTAAATAATTAATCATCAAATGCCAATGTAGAAACTCAAATCCAACACATAAACACAATAACACCAGATTTGTGTGGAAAACCCAATAAGGGAAAAACCACGGTGAGGATTAACTCACACTATAGAGAATATTAAAACTGATTACAAAAAGGCTCACTACCTGAAACAAGAACTCACTATATGGAATAAGGACTCATTGCCCAGAATAAGGACTCACTGTCCAACAGGGCTACAACTCAGAGATACAAAAGATGGCTAACCACCAAGCTACAAGGATAGTAGATCACAACCACAAGGTTGAACTAATAGGATACACCTTCAATGTGTAGGTTTAGTTCCAATGAAGCTCAAAATATGAAATACTATCTCACACAGTAGTCACTCAACAAAACTACATTGATCCACAATTGATAAAGCACTTAGGCTTAGATCTTCACATACCCTTTCAACCTTTTTCACACTAATCCACACCTTCATGCTTCATATTTCACTATTCTCTTTTAATTTCATTCCTCAAAACATCTTATATGTACAAGTATATCTTTATTCATTAATTAGGTCGGCCTAATTGGATGAAAACAAAAATAATCAAAACTTTTTTTGTCAACATCATATATGATTTAACCATTTTATCCATGTAGTGCATTATACCAAGTTGCTAAGCTCTATAAAAAACATCCCAATAATATATGTTGTTGGAAAAATGAAGGATATCTCATTTTGTTAGTTTTTGTATGTCATTGATGTCACCATGATATATGAGTTGCAACTTCAAGATAAATACTAAAGTTACTCCAATATTCTAGTCCAGTATTTGAACCAATATTTTTCTCATATCCTCCAGTATTTTGATCTGCATTTGTTTTTCGGTAATCACTATTGCTTGTGGTTTTGGGAAATGGTTAGCAGGTGTTAGAATCATGTATATACAAGATATCTTATATCCAGTTGTTTGTATGATGTCACATTGGTGTTTTGCAGTTATGTTTTCTAGTCCATCTCCAACCAACTTGATGAATGTATTGTGCAAATTAATTTTTTCTATGAGGACATATGTGTGACCTATTTTAAGTCTGTGCCAACTTGTTGAAGTGTTTTGGTTATCTTTTTCAAATATTGAGGCCAATAGTTGGTTTTTTTGGTAAATGAGAAAGTGCATCTAATTAGGCCAACCTAATTGATGCTTGCGAAGAGATTGGGTATATATAACATACATTTTTTGAAGAAGTGATGCGATGATGTGAAGTAGTGCAAACATGATGAAGTGTGTCAAGTCTATTTACTGAGCTCTATTTGGATTTGAATCTGCACTCATTAGGTGTACTTTGTCAATTCATTTTTCTAGCTAAAATCCATTCATTGTAATTCTATAGGAAATGAGCCTTTGTTTCTAGACAATGAGTCCTAGCAGTGAGCCACTCATTTTGTAATATTTTATAACCTGTTATAATTTATTGTGAGCTAAAACTCACTATGGTTTTTCCCATTTTGTATTTTCCATGTAAAAATTTTGGTGTTCATGTGTCTTGTGTTTCCATGCTATGTTAATGCTCTTATTTATCTTTGTTATTGTATGCATTGGAATAGTTGGATTGTATCTAAACAAAATTTTTAAGAAGATGATGATTCACCCCCCTCTCAGTATCTTGGAATTTCAACAATTGGTATCAGAGCCTGTTTCCTATGATTAAGCCTAACAACTTGAGGGAGATCCTGAAGATGGAAGAAATGGATGATAAAGGAGAGCTCTAGAATGCTCTTGAGGATCTTGGTAAAGTTGAAAGATAAAATAGAGATCTGAAAGAGAATCTCAAAGAAGTGAATGGATGTGACCAAAACTTAAGGAGCAATTGAAAAAGTTCAAAGATAGGCATAAGGAAGTAATTGATCAGTTGAAGAAGAAAAATGAAGAGATTACTAGTTTGAAAGTGCAAGTGGAAGAGAAGAAAAGAATAGAAGAATGTTTGAAAAAATTGGTAAAAAGTAAGTCTGAAGATTGCACTAAGCTTGAGCAAGAAATTGTGAATTTAAAAGTGGATCTGGAGAAAGTGAAACTCTATGAAAATAATTTCAAAACTAACTTGGATAGGCTTGATGAATTAATTGTAGCACAAAAACTAAGTAAAGATAAAAGTGGTCTAGGAAATGATACTAGTGAAAGTTCTAAGACTGTGAATAATTAGAAGACTCAAAATGAAGGAAAGCAAAAATGAAATTCAAGGAACTCTACTAGGAGACCTCTGGTGAGATAGCCTAATCCACAAAGGTAATCTTATTTTAATGGCACTGGTTTTTCATGTAATAGATGTGGTCACAAGGAAACTAAATGTAGAAGCAGGATGAATCAATTCCCTGGTCCTTTTTGGTCAATGTTTTGCATTCAAAAGATTTGGACATAGGGAAAGTGAACGCAAAAATTTGATGATGAATCAGTTTAATGGAAGAGTGAACCAATCCTTTAATGGCTACTGCTATACTTGCAACAAGCATGGACATAAAGCTAATCAATGCAGGACAAGAGTTAGCAAAGTTAATCTAATCAGAGAAATATTGTTTTCTTTAATTGCAACAAACTAGGACATGTTTCAAGAGTCTATAGAAGCAAGAAAATTAGAAGATCAATCTTGGCAAGATGAACCTATGAAGAAGGTTGAAAAGGATGAAATGAGCATGAGATGAAAAAAATTGGAAGAAGAAAGAAGAACGAAGATTGGTGATGGTATTTCCCTCATTAAAATTGCAAACATTTTATCTAAAGACTAGACCTAGCAAGGTCATAGTGGGAGCATTATTAGAAAATATCAAAAACCCCTTGGATAAGTACCATGTTAGAACCTACACGGGGGTGAAATGTAAAGAATGAATTATCAGAGGCTTTGGAAAAGGAACCAAAAGAAAATATATTGACATGATGATTTGTGGACTGAATTAGGGCTTTTTGTATTGAGAAAAATATTTTTAGCATCTTTTTTAAATCTATTGCATTTAATGTGGATTAGGGAAGATAGATGTTTTATAAAGAAATGTTTAAGGTATTTTGATCATTCAAGCTTTTGGAAGAATTGAAGAACTTTTGGAGCATTCTTGGAGAGAATTGGACTGCGAGTAGTCCAAACCCTAGTTTTAGATTCTTCGTAAAGAAAAAGGTACTTGAATCTTCTATGCAGTTGTGTTCTTTTGAGCTATTTGAATTTGAAATTAGAAGTATGAATACTCTACATAGTTAAAGTGTTAGAAGGCTAAGGCCACTCCTCTGAAAGTACTCTTTGAATTTTTTTGAAGATGATCCATGGGCACATTTCGTCAATTACGCATGGTATATTATGGTCGAGGATGCTGGATGATGATTTGGGTAAAATTTGAAAATAGAATCATGCAAATCTTAACTGAAATCCGATTAGACTTACTAATTGATGACTTTAGGGTAAAAATTGGTATTCAAATGTGGTTGATAAAAGGTTGGGCGTCTAGAAATTTTTCTAATTTTAGTTATGATGATAAATTTGTGAAGTCAATTCTAGCGGAATCCATGATAAATTTACGGTGACCAACCACATCTTATAATGAAAGGTGATTAGGACCATTCTTTGGGTTATGGGACAAAATCTGATGCCTATATTTGAACTCTATAAAGAATGAGGTTGTAGAAGAACTTACAGGAGCCAAATACAATAAAAGAGATTTAGCGACAAAAACTATTACCAATCCAATAGTGAAGTATGCATCTCTCATGATAGGTCTCAAGATATATTTCACTAAAAGAGAGAACTTTGTTTCGACTACTGCTATATACACTGGGTTTGATATGGTTATGAATGTTACTAATTATGACTTGTACGAGTTGCTCTGGTTACAATTGTTTGAGAATGTGAAGTTGTCAAAGGAAAGAAAGTATGCATTTAAATTTGGTTCTCTAATTGTGTGTTTACTATTTTATTTCATGAAAAGACTCCCTGAATGAAGAAGTATTCTAGAAACCTTCCATACTAGTGGGACATCAAATTTTTGATCACATGCATAATATTTGTAATTTGAACACTCAAGAGGATGCCCTAACAACATTCTTTGCTAAATTCAAAATAAATATGAATGAAAGGGATAGAATTCCAAGAAAAATGTGAAGTATAAGAATGATATCATATTTCATGTCTCCACTGATGAATGCATGATTGAGGCTATAGAACCTCTAACTATCTAGATTTAGCCTCTTGGATATGAGATAATAGAAGAAGAAGGTGAAGGTTATGTGCAAATGCTGCTAAAAAATCCAAAGGACCCCAACGAACCTTGAATTGGGACATATGCAGAGAAGTCTATGGAAGTTCACTTGGAACAACAAAAGCCTAAGATTAGGAAGAATGTAGAGAAAGAGATCAAGAAGGATGGATTTATAGATGAGGAGATTTCCCTTGGTAGGGCTAAGGGGAAAAAAAGGGAGGTAGAATCATCTGGTCTGAGAAGATCTGGTAGAACTACCTCTGCAAAATCCTTTGCAACCCTTGCAACTAAGATTGAGCCTGGTATGGCTGATAAAGGTAAAGGTCTTATTTCCTCTAGACCAATTACAAGATCTAGGAAGAGGAAAGAAACTCCTTCGGTAGCCCCTGCAAAGAGAGGAAAGAAAGAGAAAGCAACAAGAGAGAATAATCTTACTGTTACTAATGACCATGACGAAGAAGAAGAAGATCCTGAAGCAAAGCTAGTAAGAAAAAGAAGAGGAGGTTTACCCTTCAGTGAAGGTGCATCCACTGAATCTTTTGGTTCTAAAAGAGTACATATTGTGTCATTGTCTAAAGATGAAGAAGAGCATGATTTCGGTATACATGTGCACACCAAGACTAAATCAAAGAAGAAAAAGGTAGCTAGTGAGACCTCTGGGGATTAGAAAGATGAACAAGATATTCTGGTAAGTTCTAGCCCCCAGTATAAACTTGAACCAACTCTTAATACCTTGTTAACTTTTGAGAACATGCTTCAACCCACAACTGAGTTCTATGATAAATTTGGAGAATAAGACAAGAAAACATTGCTTTTAGCTATTATTCAATATGTTATTATCTTAGAGGTCAAATGGAATAACACAAAGAAAGATGTTCCTAAAAGAATGTGGGACAATCTGATGAAAATAATATCTGAGGCCATTGCGTTTGAAGAAAAGATTAGAAATGCAACATATAATAAGATTGGGTCTTCCTTGACCCCTGATGATCTAGAATCTCTGAGGAAGATTTGTACTAAAAAATTTTGGATGAAGAGTAAAGTGAATATGTTGATGACAATAAATAAGAAATTAACAAAGAAAGTAAGAAAGGAGACAACAAAGGTAATCTGGTAGACAACAAAAAAGTATGGTATGCTCAACACTGATGATGATGCTGCTACTGAAAATGCTGAGGAAAATGTTCCTCTAGGTATAGGTAATGAAGACATTCCTGATAATTTTGATGTTGAAATTAATATTGGTGATGAAGTTAATGAACATAATGAAGGAGAAGTTGAACCAGAGATGCACAATGATGCTCCTCCAGAGCATAATAAAGAAGAAAAAGGTGAAAAAGAGAAAGGTAATGATGAAGAAGATAAAGGTAATGGTAAAGAGGATGGAAAGGGAAATGAAGAAGAAGGTCAAGACAATCCTAAGGAAGAATAGAATAAAGATGAAAAGGATGGAAATGAGGAAGAGGACAACAATGAAAAAGATAATGATAAAAATAAAGATGAAGGTGAAGGTGAAAAGGATGAAAAAAAAGAGGAAGAAGAAGAAGAGGTAGTAGAGGAAGATAAAGAAAAAGAAAAGGGAGAGGGAGAAAAGATAGTTGTGGAATCCTCCAAGAAAAATGAAGAAGAAAAAAAGATTGTAAAATCACTGAAGCATACTAGTGATTCATTCTCTGGTGGTGATTTACTAAAAGGTTTGCTATCTAAGAAAATTAGATTTCAACTAATTATTCCCTAGGAACTTTTGAAACTCCCTATGATTGAAGGATATGTTGATGTGGAAAAGATGTATCCTGTACATAAAGTTGTGTTGGGTGATGCTATGCAAGCATGCAGAAGAACATTAATTCTTGAGACACATCAAAAGGGAATGGAACTGATAGAATATGCTCTGAAAGCATTGTAGGAAGCTATGCTCAGTGCATCCATTGATACATCCCTTGCCCCCATTCAAAATATGAGATTATTGTTAGACTCTTTCAAGGAGTATTCCTTTGGGCTTGATGAAAAGACAAGACAAGAGATAGAAGAAAATTTGGCAAAGAAAAGGTTGTTGGATTTACATGAAAAATGTGCTCTTGCACACTCTTGTGTTGAAAAGAGTCTGAAAGCGGTGAAGGTCTGTGAGTCTGAGGAAGATGTTGTTCTATCCTATTGCTTGAAGTGGCTAGATGCCACTTAGAATATCAATATTGTTATAGACTCCATTGAGTCTCAGTTGTCTACCATTTATAGTACTTATAGTGTATCTAAAGATAAAGACATATCAATCTGGAAGGCCATCACTCCACAAAGAGAAAATTTCTTCACCATGCAGAAATAGAAAGAAGAAATTATTAGAAAATTAAGTCTATTAAGTGATATTGTATGAATGGAATACACTCCGATTGGAGAAGCTCTAGCATGTAGTGAAAGAATTGAGAAGATAAACCTGATTCCTGATACTCCAAATGGTGCTGAAGAAACTTTGATAGAGCTAGAATCTCTTAACAAGATGTTGTCTGCAGCAAAGAATGGTTGGGAAAAAGGAAAAACAATCTGGGAAGGTATTATGAAGGAGCTTCAAGGCTCATCATCTTCCAGTTGATATGTGTTTCTTTTTTTTATTTTTTTTAGTTGGCACACCCTTTCTCCTTGATGTCAAAGGGGGAGTGAAGTGGTGAAATGTTGGTGTTATGGGGAGAAGTACTATACATTGAGAACTCTAAATATTCTTTTTGGTTTTGGCACATGTTGCCATCAATGACAAAGGGGGAGATTTTTGGAAAAATGAAGAAGAACATCTCATTTGTGCCTAGCTGTCATTGATGTGACCATGATATATGAGTTGGCGCAAGATCCAAAGACTAAAGTTACTCTAATATTCTAGTACGGTATTTGAGCCGATATTTTCTCATATCCTTTGGTATTTTGATCATTTGTTTCATTGATCAATGTTGCTTGCAGTTTTGGAAGAAATGGTTTGCAAGTGTAGGAAAGCATGTACATACAGATCTCTAATATCTAGTTGTTTGTATGATGTCACATTGGTGTTTTATAGTTGTGTTTCCAATCCATCTCCTGGGCTTATTGAATGTATTGTGTAAGTGTAATTTTTACGAGGACATGTGCAACCTATTTTGAGTTTGTACTTCTTTTTGAAGCATGTGGGTTATCTTTCAAAGCTTGAGGCCGATGGTTAGTATTTTTGGTAAGTAAGGAAAGTGCATCTAATTAAGGCTGATCTAATTGATGCTTGTGGAGATTGGAGTATATATAATAGATTTTTGAAGTGATGCAATGATGTGAAGTAATTGTGAACGGTAAAAATTGTATCAAGTCCATTTATTGAGCTTTATTTGGAACTAAATATCCATTCATTAGGTGTACTCTATCAGTTCATTTTCTAGATGAAATCCATTCAATCATTGTAATTTTGTAGGCAGTGAGCCTTTGTTTTGGACAGTGAGTCTTGGTAGTGAGCTACTCATTTTGTAATATTTTATAACTGGTTATACTATATTGTGAGCTAACACTCACTGTGGTTTTTCCCATTTTTGGTTTTCCATGTAAAAATTATAGTGTTCATGTGTCTTCTGTTTCCATGCTCTATTAATGCTCTTATTTATCTGTGTTATTTTATGCATTGGAATAGTTGGATTGCATCTAATCATAAAATTTGAGATATTTATTCACCCTCCCTCTTAGTATCTTGGACTTTCAACATATATATTGGGTGGCCAAAATTTGGGACCAAAACATAAAATGGTCAAACAACTCCTGAAGATGAAGTAACATTTTATTCTCATCTGTCATTGATAACTTGCTGCTCCTTACACAAAATTTCTCAAGATTTTGAATATAGTTATGCAGTGAATCCTTAATGACACTTAGTTAAAAATATCTTAAGCATAGCTTGTCTTCTTTGGCAAATCTAGACCGAAACAAGCCTGCCGGATCTGAGTAAAATATCTTTGATGAGGAATAGCTTTCGATCGACATTTCATACATGGTGTGTTGACATGGTAATAACCATTTGATGCAACCCTATTTTCAACAATCTCCCCCTTTGTCATTGATGGCAACACAAGATGTGAAAAGCCAACAACAACAATATACTAGCTCTAAATACATTTTTTATGTTTTATCCCCCTTAGAAGATGATCTCTTATATGGGCATGTGCGAGGATCATGGTATGCCAGAGCAAGCCCCTTAAGTGGCAAAAATTGAGAAAAATCGGTGTTAGGCAACTTGGCGTAAATATTTGAATAAGTTATCTATATTATTTCAAAATATGTAAGAATAGAATTTTAGAAAATTGAATGTAGTTTCTAAAATACACTAGAGTTTATTTAAAAATAAATAAAATCTATTTGGTGAAAATTTAAAATTTCAATGCGATCATTACTGCTTAAATTTCGGAAAAATAAGAAGTAGGTGTCTATCTGACCACCCTAACAACAATAAAATGATAATATTTTTTTATAAGATTTTAGACATAAGTAGAGGACTCATGTCAGGATGTGATGCATATTTTTTTGTAATTTTTTTCCAAGTAAATAATTAATTATGAATTTTTTATTACAACTTTTAGAAAATATAAAAACTCATCTGTCTGACCACCTTAACTTGGTCAAAAATTCATGAAATTTAATTTTTCTTTTTTTAATCCGATAGTATGTAAAGCATAGAATGTGACGCATGTTTTGGATTCAAAAAATATGATACCGTTTGAAAGTTATAGATGTTTTTCAATCAGCCTATCGATCAGGACTTTAGTCATAATTCTAATAGAAAATGAATAATAATTATTTATTAAATTCAAATTAAATCATAATTTATATTTTTGGAAAGCTGAGAATCTCCTCTAAAAACCCTTTTCGTTTCATTAATTTGGGTGAAAAAAAAGTACGTCGACCACATACCCTACAAATATTGCCACTTTTGGCATACCATGATCCTGCACATACCCATATGCTTCTTCTCATTTTATTTTCACATGATCTCTCTCTCCCTTTGAAATCAATGGAAAAGAAGGAACCTTGCTCCAAAAAAATTCTTCACAAAAACAATCTTAAAAAAAAAATGATATAAAAAATGGTTCTTTACCTCAATCCTTCTTCTCCTAAAATATCTCCCTATATTTTTCTTTTAACTTCGAAAGAAATTCCTTCCAGAAATCTACTGCCAACCTGGTGTTTAAAAACATACTGTTATTATTTTCTATCAAATCAATTGTTTCTAGAAGAGTATTTGTGATAGTGAGTTTTTTTTCATTTTTCTTAGCTTCCACTAGAAGACTAGAAAGTTATTCCAATCTTAATTCAATTATCTCTTTGACTTTCCAAAATGTCTTCACAATACCATCCCTCTATACCACAATGACTAAAATTTTAGTCTGTAAGGAATTGATCATTTTCTTTTGCACTCCATCCCTATCATTAAGGATATTATATGTCTTTCCAATAGAATCTAGCTCAAGCTCAATAGCATCAATTTTTTCTCTGTAGTTTCCAATAGTAGTAGGCCACTAAAGACAATACCTATACACACTATTTATGCTTTTGATGCATGTATTTAATTCATTTATGCTCTTATTCAATATCTTTTGTGCATTTTCGCATATTTCTTCCATAGCCAATTGAATCTCATCTTTTTCTTCTATTTCCCCAGGTGAGAGTGCCTTTAGTCTGTCTTCAATCTACTCAATCAATACTTCCGGTAAAAAAAATTCAACTCGCTCAAATCAATATCATTATGAATTATATAAATAGTCAAGGCATCTGTGATCTCATCCTAGTCATATGTTGGTTGTGACAACCAAACATCTCCAATCTTCTTTAGTCCATCAAATTGCTCAAGAATCTTCAGTACCTTTTCTTTGGTAAAATCTTCTTCATCATCATCCATTGATACCAGATCAAATGCTTATGTATTTTTGGCTTCCTTTTCTTCTTTCTTCTCCTCTGACTTCAGTTTACTTATTTACAAAGGGGGACTTGAACTGATTCTTCTTGCTTTCCACTTTCTGGAGGAGGATCCTACCTCAGACATCCCAACCAGACTGGAAGCCATACCAGAACTCCATACATTTATTTTGACTACAAAGTATTCTTTACAAATATTTTCCTTCCTTGCTAAACATTCCAAGTATCGGTAGACCTACTTCCCAACTGATACTACTAACTTCCACACAACATTCTCTTTCAATGGTAACGACTTCAGAAAATACATCATTAGACATATAAACAAAGACCCAAAATCGAAAGGGTAATTGTCATTCTCTTTCATAGTAATGTTCTCCATTAATTGATTCCTCAATAACTCACATAAATCAAAATCCTCATTCTTTTCAACCATTTGATGTGCAACGTAAATGACAATCGTCGAAGTAGAGCCTTCCCTATTTCTAAAATAAATCTTACATGAAATTCCATATGCCACATACCTTATCACCAGGTTGATTATAGCATTAATTAAAAGTGCCCTTTGGCCTCCTGTCACTCCAAATAGGGCTTCGACCTCTTTTTTCTTCATTGAATTCTTTACTGGAATAGGTCCATTATTACATAGCCCTGTAATTGCTAGAATTGATTCCTTTGTAATCTTGTAGGATTTTTTGAAGATCATTTGATCACATTAAATTCTTCTTAGGACAAACTGAACAGTGTCTACATTCAAAAAGTATGGAAATTCGCTCCAAATGTCTAAGCCCTTGTGCCCTAGATTCTTAACCTTTTGGGTTTTCTCAACTGAAAGCAAACCTTCGAAACTTCAAATCCTTTCATGGTTAAATAATTCATCAATCTGTAACTTACCTAATTTCTGCAATTCATTGTTGTGCAGATCAAATACCACCATTACCAAATGAAAAAGAATGACCACTCAACTTCCTTATATAACTTGTCACTTTTAGGGTTTCTTCAAAAAGGAAATGACATCATCATTAGTACTCTACTCTATTAGTGCCTTCCCCTCAGCTGAAGATGCTAGATCAATTTTCAAATGATGAATCCTTTGATACAACAGACTCATTTTCAAAATCTTCCTTTTCCTCCAATTTATGGTTCTTTTCTTGAATTCACTTGATTTACTCTAATTTTGCATTTATTCCCTTTAAGTTGCCAACAACTTTATCAGAAACACTGTAAACCAAGAAGTGCTCCACAAATTTCTTGATTTGCATCTTTTCTACTAGAATTTTCTCCAATGCCTTCAAACTAGAGATTCACTTTACTTATCCTTGTGTCATCATATGACACCTCATATATCGGGGGCTTGTTAGATTTTTCTATGAATGCTCCCCCTGAAACCACTATTGGGTTCAATTCTTGGAAGAGGTATCTACACCAGATTCAAATACATGATTATTTGATTCATATTTGTTTTGAGGGTCTTCCTTCTTTCTCCATATTTTTGTCATTTCTTTCCACACTTCTTCAGGATCACCTTGTTCATAGGCATGTTTTTCTATTCTGGATTAGGTTTCTTCCTAACCTTGCTCCTACAAAATTTTGAGATATGTTTTGGTTTTGTTGCACATGTATCACATAACATATCCATGATCAAAAGAGTTTGTATTCATCCTTGACCTACACTAATTATCCTTGTGTCCAAAGATGTTGCATGTGTAATAGTAGCCTTGATAAGATTGAATCCTTCTACTAGTATTAGATCTATTCATCACCATTTGGCTCCTACATTCAGTAGCTCTGTGTACAAACTTGTTGCAAACATAGCATTGTACGACAAAGAATCCAACATTCTAACTCATTCTATTCTAATTTAACTTATTTCTACAATTTGTTGCTCTATGTTTGAATTTATTGCATGAGAAACAAAAACCATTAAAATATGGGTTCCTTTGAGCATTAGGTTTTCAAATAGGAATCCTTCTGGTATTGATTCTCTAGTTCTTATTTTGATAAACTATATTACCTTGAAATTTCCTTTGATTGTGCACTTTGTTGAGAATTGGTTTATTCTTTGAGCTTTTTCCTTCTTCAAGCCTAGACAACCTTTATCCTTTGCAGGTTTTTGAGATAAAATCAACTCATCAAGCATTGTAGAAATTTTCTTGAACCTTTCTTCATGTGCTTTCACTTTTTCCAAATCAGTTCTTAGTACTACTACTTCTTGTTCAAGCTTATCACATTTTTTTGTCTTCTGATTGATAATCTCTTTTAATCCTCCTTCCTCTATCTTGCTTTGTTTAATTTCCAATTTTAGATTCTCTTCCATCCTTTTGATTTCTTCAAGTTCCATTCTTAGATTCTCCATAGTCTCCTTTGCTTCCTTTAGTTCCTGGTTAACTTCTTTATGTTTCAACTTGAACTTCTGAATTTGATTCCTTAGTTTCTAAATGCATTCATATGCTTGCTTGACATTTTGTTTCAGATCTCCACTTTCAGACTTTTTATTCTTTGTTCTTTGTTCTTCATCCAAGTCAAATCCCTTCATCATTTTGTTCAGACTACCAAGATCTCCTTCGAGCTGTTAAACTCATTCCAAAGGACTGAGCTTTGATACCAATTTTTGACTATGACAACTAAGAGGAGGGGTGAATCAGTTGTCACATAATTAAACCTTTAACCAGTTACCAGAACAAATACTTAAAACTGCTTAAATGATTAATCTTCAAATTCCAATGTGGAAACACAAATCCAACACATAAACACAATAACACTAGATTTATGTGGAAAACCCAATAAGGGAAAAACCATAGTGATGATTAACTCACACTATAGAGAATATCAAAACTGATTACAAAAAGGCTCACTACCTGAAACAAGGACACACTCTCTAGAATAAGGACTCACTATCCAACAAGGCTACAACCCAGAGATACAAAAGATGGCTAACCACCAAGCTACAAGGATGGTGCCTCACTACCACAAGGTTGAATTGATAGGATACACCTTTAATGTACAGGGTTTAGTTCCAATGAAGCTTATAATATGAACTATTGTCTCACACAATAGTCGCTCAACAAAACTGCATTGATCCACAACTGATAAAGCACTTAGGATCGGATCTTCACATACCTCTTTAAAAAAATTTCACACTTATCCATACCTTCATACTTCATCTTTCACTATTCTCTTCATCTCATTCCTCAAAACATCTTATATGTACAAGTATATCTTTATTCATCAATTAGGACAACCTAATTGGATGAAAACAAAAATAACCAAAAATTTCTTTGTCGACACCATATATGATTTAACCATTTTATCCATGTCCAGTGCATTATATCAAGTTGGCTAAGCTCTATACAAAACATCCCCATAATATATGTTAGGTCAGCCAAGACTAGGACCAAAACATAAGAGCTTTAAATAGTCAAACAACTTCCAGAATTCATGTAACATTAGATTCTCATTTGTCATTAATAACTTGTTGCTCCCTACACAAAACTTCTCAAGATTTTGAATATAGTTTTCTAAGTGAATCATAATGACATAGTTAAGATATCAGAGTCATAACTTGTCTTGTGGTAGAATCTAGACCCAAAAACCAATGCATCGGATCACAAATAAAGAATATATTTGATAGGGAATAGCCTCCAATAAACATCTCATACATATGGTACTGTCCTGACATCAATGACAACCATTTGATGCAACCCTATATTCAATAGAATGTTCATGTAGCTTAAAATACATGCTGAGTTTAGATTTTCATGCACCTCATGTTATGGGAAAAATACAATGGTGAAATTTGCATACCCTTGCTAATTCCCAATTAGCTATGGACCCATTTTAAATACATAATCATGCCAATTCTTAGTTAGTTACATATCAATAAGTGGCACACTATGTACTATGTTTATTTGATACTCCATGTACCATGGACATCCTTCTTTCTTTTTTTATATGCATTCCCATATTCACCATTTATTGAATCTATTTTTGAACACACTGGTATATTCAATCCATACATCAAACTAATTATTTTCCCTACATGATTCATTAATGCAAGGCATAAGATTGACCTAGTTTAACCCTAAGGAGCACATAATTAAAAACTTAATTCAAATATTTAAAATTCAAGTTATAATTTTCCCACCCTTTTTCACTAGCCATTTGAGCCATCTTGACACACATTTTATAGAACTATGGTTTGATATTTAAATATGCTCAATTTATAATTGATTCATATGATGGTCAAACAAGTAGCATTTGATCTAGGAAAATTTGGACTTGGAGCTTAAGAAGAACACATTTGCATTAAAATCATATAGGTCATCTACATATTGATTCATGTAGCCTTGGAGTATTCTCTCATAACTGTAAAGTTAGTTGTATAAGGAGTTTCCCTAGGAGAACTTGACCCTAGTGATCCAAGAGTCTTCTCTAAGATGTCTTTAAATGCCACCTTGATACATGTAGACAAGAGGAAGATGAAAGTAAACAATTTTTTACTCATCCTTTTGTCAAATCATTTTCATGAAACATAGTTTAGATCTTCATGACTCAAGTTTAAACTCATGAGGCTCAAGACTGAATCACATTTATTTCTATTTTTTTTGACTTTGTCATAATCATCATGTGCTATGAGCACTAAATTTGTACACCATAACAACTAGATTCTACGTAATATCAACATAGTTTATTCGTTCTTATTCCCAAAACTAATTGTGCTTGTACGTTATGTTTATATATTAAAAACAATATTCACTTTATTGACTCAACTTCCCAAATATAGTTTTAATTAATTATGTTTAATTACTCTTATTAATTATTAATATAGACTATTGACGTAAAGCATTTTATTTCTTGACAATATAAAATGGAAATACCTAAGATTATTTAATGTTATATGGTAAACAAGTGACGCAAGCGTCGAGTTCCTGCCGAGAGGTAAAAAGCATCTAGCTATGAGTTAGAAAAAGTAATTAGATAGGAGATAGGAATATAAATGTATTAAATTTAGCTAGGAAAGTTTGAAATAATTTGTAATGGTGCATTAATGTGTGGAATGTTTAGGGTCCATGGGCAACATGGTCCATAGAGACATGTGAATAGTTGACATGTGTCGATGGATGCATGCAAAATTGCATTTATGGGTACCTTGTATACGTGGACTTTTTTATAGATATACCAATGAATACTTGTATTTTTACATGTCTATGTATACATTTGCAACAAGAAACATCCTTTATGATCTTATTCAGGAAGCAAAAATGTATTATTATATTGTTTAAATTATTAAATGCAAATAATCTCAAACGTTTGTAACAATGCTTGAGCCATCTATGTATACATGCAT